>CAUYPK010112880.1:0-21540 GCA_963574355.1 Loris lydekkerianus
AATTGTTTTGGGTATATATTTTTATTTTTGAAATTTACCAGTGGCTGCTGCATTTTCCACCTTGGCTTATACTCGAGTCACTAAGTTTTCCCAGTTTTTAGGGTAAAATTAAGGGGGTCGGCTTATACTCGGGTCGGCTTAAACTCGAGTATCTGCAGTATGAGGTTATCCCTCTGAATACATGCCTTTTGCATCCCAAGAATACTGTTATTTTCAATCAGCATTTGGTTGAAATAAATCTGCAAAGCAGATCTGTGCAGTTAAACTCACTTGTTTAAGAGTCAACTGTACTTATACTTCACCTTTAAACTCTAGAATCACACTCAGGACGTTCTGAGAATTTAATACTTTCTGAAAGAAATAATCCATCTCTTAACTTAGATGGTATTTATTCATTATGTAATTAAAATTATCACTATTTTTGCCTGTATGTACATGTGTGTGTACAGTCTTTGCCAGGACACTGCAATGTGCTTAGAACTTATTAGTACTTGTGCCTCAGAGTGGACCTCAGCTTGCTTTGATTTCTAACTTGATTATCTAGGTGGATGGGCAATGCCTTACGAAGCCTAGGAAAGAGTGACATCACAATCGAGATTAGTAATAGGCAGCTGGATCTATGGACCTGGTCCTCAGAAGAACTGGACCAAAGAGACAAATGTGAAAGTCTGGGCACAACGCATGCTATAACTCAACCCACACTAACAGACCATGTAAGAAGCACATGGCACAGAAGCACTGTATATCAGGTTTCAACTTTTAGAAAGCATCAAAACACAGAGGACAAGGTCCCCTCTCCCAAGTGTGATTCTGTAGGTCTAAGTGAGCCTGATAATTTTCATTTCTAACAAGTTTCCAGGTGAAGCTGATGTTGCTGGTGTGGGGAACCATTCTTGGAAAACCAATGACCTCTAGGTCCTAGAGCAAAGACATACAGCGCTCCAGTAGTTAGGTAAGGAACTTTCAAAGGACACCAAAGTGCCTAGAATAAGGTTGGAGTAAGACTACTTCAATTAAATGATTTTTTTCCAAACTCACTGGATTAGTCCTGCTAATCCAATGAAAATCTGTGACTCCTTAAACTCACTAAAATCTACTTGCAGAAAGCATGCATTGAGTACCATATGCCAGGTGCCCCTTCCTGTCCGTTGGCTTCTGAAATGCCACTCACTCCCTTAATGCTGGATTTTTTTCTTTTTTTCTGAGACAAAGTCTCACTATGTTGCTCCCAGTAGAGTACCATTGCATCACAGCTCACAGCAACCTCAAACTCTTGGGTTTAAGCAATTCTCTTGCCTCAGCCTCCCAAGTAGCTGGGACTACAGGCACTCACCACAACACCCAGCTACATTTTTTAATTTTTAAATACTCAGGTCTCCTTTCTCTTCTTGTTCTGCTTCCTTCTCCTACCCCTCAAGCATTTCAAGGTTTCCCAGAATTCTGGGTCCTCCCTTCATCATATAAGCTCTCTTAGGGCAATCTCAACTAATCTGAGTAACTAGTAACTCTGAGTACTATCTGGCTGTCAGTAATTCCTACACCCTCATCTTTAGCCTGGACTGCTGCCACTGAGTTCCAGATCCTATTTCCAACAGCCACAAGCAACAAGTTGTTACATGCTGTGCCACTTTCCATGTTTTCTCTTCAAACAGTACAACCTCTCATCCAGAGGCCCAAGCCAGAAATCTGAGGCTGTCCTTAACTTAGCTACATATTAGAACTTTATGGGGAGATTTAAAAAAAACAGAGAGGACTAACACCTCAATTGTAAGTCTGATGATGTGACAATAATAATCATGTCTGTCCTGTGCATATAGAGTGCTTAGCAAAATGCTACAAGCACTCAACAAATGGGAGCTATCCTTATAAACAGCTAATTGTGAGTTATTTTCTGAAGTTTCAGATTAGAATCAACTTCCTTAAGCTATTTCATTAATAAAATGAAAAACAAAAATAACTTTATAAATCCCTTCAAAGTAAACTTACACAAGTTAGAAATGAGGAAAAAACAGACCATAACACATTCAAACAAGCTAAAAGGAGAGACAGAATACGTTACTTAAGAGTGTTTACAAAAAGGCTCAGCACCTGTAGCACAATGGTTATGGCGCCAGCCACATACACCAAGGCTGGTGGGTTCAAACCTGGCCCAGGCCAGCTAAAGAACGATGACAACTGCAACAAAAAATAGCCACGTGTTGTGGCGGGCACCTATAGTCCTAGCTACTGGGAAGCTGAGGCAAAAGAATTGCTTAAGCCCAGGAGTTTGAGTTTGCTGTGAGCTATGATGCCACAGCATTCTATCGAGGGCAACATGGTGAGACTGTCTCAAAAAAAAAAAGCACGTTTACAAATAAAACATTCAATTCTGCAATGTTATCAAAGCATCCTTACATCTCTCCTCTTGGGTATTATTTTGTATTTTATGTGGCTTTTATTTTTATTTTTTTGGTTTGTTTTTTGAGACAGAGTCACACTCTGTGGCCCAGGCCTAGACTCAGCCTACTCACAGCAACCTCAAATTCCTGGGCTCAAGTGATCCTCTTACCTTAGCCTTCCGAGTAGCTGGGACTTCTAGTGCCTGACACAATACATGGCTAGTTTCCTATTTTTAGTAGAGAAAGAATCTGCCTCTTGCTTAGACGGGTCTCAAACTCTTGAGCTCAAGTGATCCTTCTGCCTTAGCCTCTCAGAGTGTTGGGATTACAGGTGTGACCACTGCACCTGGCCTATTTGGGGTATTTTCAGAAGAGGCTGATCAAGTTTTAAAACAGCCACAATCTTCCAGGTATATTGCTTTGTGTCCTATACCCAAGCCACCTTTTTCTTGAAAAGATGTGCAGGGATGGGAAATGGTGAGTCAGTGAGTTTATTTAAGGCTGCTGAGTCTTCCCCATTTTCATTCAAGATGGCAAGTTTCTTACAACTCTAAAACAGGAAAACCTGGACTACATCCCAAGACCAAAAGAATAAAAGCTTCAAAAAATTCAAATTGGAAAAGTTAGAATTGGTTTTATTTGGTTCTTTGCCTTACCTGAACAAACTAGTGGTATATTTGTGTTACAAATGTATTAGAATTAAGCTATATATTTTTAAAATACAAAATATGTATGAAAATACCACTAGATTAAGAACACACTAATAATATACCATCCCTCCCCCACCCCCAAAAACAACCTTGATTGCCCAGTAAATGGAGAGCGAGAGCATGCAGATGTTGTTAGCTCATCTGCAATCCACAGTGTCCACAGTGTAGTCAGAGGCGTGGGGGTGACAGCGAGCACAGGCGCCTATGCCCTGCTGAAGAACCTTGCTGGTTGTGTAAAGTAGCCACATTTCCAGATAGGAGAGAAACACAGACAAAAGCTATTAACAGCATAATATGCAGGGTGAGGAGTAAAGAAAAAATTGAAATTTAAAAGCCATTTTCCAGTTTTATATTTCTAAATTTGGGGAAACCTTTAATCTTCACTTTTTAAAAATAAATATGTATATAGTACAAAGTTTACCTATTTCCAATGTGGTGTGGGTCCTCTGTATAACCTATGTCCTAACAGTCTGAAATTCTCCAATGCCATGGAGTTCATTCCACCAGCAAAGACCACTCAACTTCAGAGAACTTCACCAAAGGACTAACATGCTTTTCAGACCATAAAACCTAAAGGCAAAAAGAGAACATTTATTTAATACTGTCATGGGATTAGACCCTCATAAACCCAGGGGTACATGGGTACATGGAATATATCTCAAGTGTTCTTCAGCAGACTGCCAAACCAGGTGACACAACCAGGAAGTTTTCTCAGAACTTTTCCTCAAAATCCACCTGGATTCCCAGCAGGGAAAGGGACAATGAGAATTTCAAAAACAACAAAGCAAAAATTTCATAATTCAATCCACATATTTACTATTGTAAGTGGATCTTCAAACATATTCCTCAAATTTAAGCAAGTGAGGATTGTTTGGGGGCGGGGGTCTTCTCTGTCATACCCAAGTGTGATGTTCTATTGTATCAGAACACCCAGGCCTCTGTAGGTACCTTCTACTCCAGGCAATAAATATACCATGTCCTTGACTGTTTCTTATACTTCACTCTCTTCCAATAAGCTAAAAAAAAAAAAAAAGAAAAGAAAACCTAGCTCAAAAAGAAAATCCCCCTTCACTCACTTGGAGAAATGCCATATAACAAGAGACACAGAATAGCAAAGGCTTTCCAGTGCATCTAGAGAGACTAGTCATTCTATCAGCCCCATAGGGTCCACAGTAACCAAAGAGAACTGAAATCCATACTCCAGTCACTGCCCTTGCACCTGGACTCTCTTCTCTCAGGGCACATTTCTTTTCAAACATAACATGGTCCTAGTAAACATGGATTCCTGCCCTTCACGCTGGCAACACTTGTCTGAACTTGCTGAATTCATGATGCCTTTCTCTCTCTTTCACAAAAGTGATTATTTTGATTGAGAGTGGATAGGTAGGAAGTGAGATGAGGAAGAAGAAAATTAGGGTTTTTTGGTTTGGTTTTGTTTTTTAAATCATGCTCCTATGGCTTTGAACTTACCAGAAACTTTACAACTATGTAAGTAGTTAAGGGAACAGACCAATGGATGACCCTGTGAGGGTCACACAATGTGAAGACAGCCACCTGCCTCAGAAGAAACCAATCTTGGAGTCACCTTGATCTCTAATCTTAGATTTCTAAACTCCAGAACTGTTGAGAAAATAAATCCTCATTGTTTAAAAAAAAAAAAAAAAAAAGAAAGAAAAAAGAAAGAAAAACCAGAAGGGGATCCAAATTCTTCTGTTCCCCCCACCCCCGCAAAAAAATAGCCCCATGTTGTCGTGGGCGCCTATAGTCCCAGCTAGTGGGGAGGTTGAGACAAGAGAATGGCTTGAGCCCAAGAGTTTGAGGTTGCTGTGAGCTATGACGCCATAGCACTCTACTGAGGGCAACAAAGTGAGACTGTCTCAAAAAAAAAAAAAAAAAAAAAAAAAGAAAGAAAATAAAGTTTCCAATACTAGATACTGCATAATGTTAACAAAAATGACTCTTTTTATGTCTCCACTAGCAGAGATGCTTCTCCTTCCTTGTTCATTACATGAAAAGAAGTTTGCTACAGGACCACAGTTCTATAATCAACTATCATCCCAACGTACAAATTTTGCTTTACCAAAAAGAAAAAAAGGACACATCTTAAATGTTGACCAGCATCATGTGATTTCATAGTGTTTAAATTGAATTCTAAATTTATAAGAATCATATATATATATTATATTATATAGATAATATATATATTATATTATATATATTATATATTATATTATATATATTATATTATATATAATATATATATATATATATTTTTTTTTTTTTTTTTGAGTGAGTCCCATTTTGTCGCCCTGGGTAGAGCGCCGTCACATCACAGCTCACAGCAACCTCAAATTCTTGGGTTTAGCAATTCTCTTGCCTCAGCCTCCTAAGTAGCTGGACTACAGGCACCCACCACAGCACCTGGCTTTTTTTTTGTTGTTTTTTTGAGACAGAGTCTCACTTTATCACCCTCAGTAGAGTGCCATGGCATCACAGCTCACAGCAACCTCCAGCTCTTGGGCTTAGGTAATTCTCTTGCCTCAGCCTCCCAAGTAGCTGGGACTACAGGCACCCGCCACAACACCCAGCTATTTTTCTGTTGCAGTTTGGCTGGGGCCGGGCTCGAACCCGCCACCCTCTGTATATGGGGCTGGCACCCTACTCACTGAGCCACTGGCACCACCCAGCACCCAGCACCCAGCTACTTTTAGACATGGGGGTCTCGTTCTTGCTCAGTCTGGTCTCAAACTCCTGAGCTCAGGTGATCCACCCACCTCAGCCTCCCAGAGTCCCAGGATTACAGGTGTGAGTCACTGTGCCCGGCCTTTATATATTGAGAATTATTAAGAGCCATTTATTCCACCAATGTGTCCAACCTGTGGCCGACAGGCCCATGCAGATTATTTGAGGCCTGTGTTGCTTATCTATGGTGTCAGATACTGCAAAAACTATGCACAAGCCTTTTGACGGGCTTGTCAGCTTTCCTCTGTGTATTTAATATATGGTCCAAGACAACTCTCATTCTCCCAATGTGTAGCAGAAAAAAGGGTAGACACCCCTGTATCCAACACAATAATTACCTCTGGGAAGATACATAAGGTACAAGATGAAAAAATAACTTTTCAATATATGGTCTTTGAAGCATTTCACATTGTTACTGTATGTATATATTACATACCCTAAAACTGAGTACACCTCTAGGTTCAGTTACCTATTTACAGGAAATACAGAATACATAATAACTTGTTGAACTAAGATACAGAAATGTAAACATTAAACTCTAAACTGAAAAACTCCAGGACAAAAAAACGTGGTTTCATTAACAAAAAAACAGAGAGATAAAAGAGATATGTAGTGCAGTGGAATCTATATATTAAAAAAGACTTAATGTCATTACCAACCAACTACAAAGTAGAAATCATATACAAATCCTGGTTCAAACCATTATCCAAAAAACCTACAACACTGAGACAAATGGAAATTTGAACACTGGATATTTGGTATTAATATCATCCTTAAGGAATGAAGGGATGACAGTAAAACTGTAGCTGAATATATACAATATTCACTTTTGATTTTTAAGAGATTGGGTCTCACACTGTTGCCCAGGCTGGTCTCGAATCCCCAGCTTCAAGCAATCCTCTCATCCTTAGCCTCCCAAACTTCTGGGATTAATAGGCATAAGCCACTGTGCCCATAGTCCTTACTGCTTAAAGATCTACTAAACTGCAAATGAAATAATATGTGCTCTGGGATTTGCTTGAAAATAATTCAGAGGAGGAAGTAGAAGGCATGCCCATTAAACAAAATTGGGCATGACTTGATGATTTCCCCTCCCACAAGAGGAACTGCTGAAGTTGGGTGACCAGTAAATGAGGACTTCTTATATGGATTCCTCCTACTTTATGTTAATGTCTCTAACAAATTAGCAAGTCGAGTATTTATAAGATACAAAAATATGTTGTGTGAACTAACAAAAATCGGTAACTTAAAAGTGATACCACAAACCTGAATGTATCTGGGGTTTAGAAAACAAGGAAAGCTGATGGTACTAACACTCTGATTGGTCTGAAGCATCAGATCAATCTATCAGTTGTTAGGTGAGATAACTATGGTTGGGAAGGAATATCTTTTTTAGACACATACTGATATAGTTAGAGTAAAATAATATGACATCTAGAATTTGCTTTAAATTTTGTTAAAGATGCCCCGCCCTCACCTAAATTAAAAAAAAAAAAAAAAAACTTTTAGAAGATAAGGATAAAAAGAAATATGGCAAATGGTGCAGGTTAAAGGTAAATGGTACAAATACAAGAACTTACTGACTCTACTTTTATGTTATGTTTCCATTTTTAAAGGTTTACTATTAGGTTATTAAGTGTGAAATGTCCGATTCCACACTGTATATCAAATCAGCAAATTGTACCCCATAATTGTACACAGTTATGATTTAATAAAATAAATACAGTACACAGATTGGAGCAAGAGAGTAAAGGGCACCAGAAGGGGATTAACTAGATAAAAGGGAGATATTATCTTTAAGAAACTAGAAAATTTAAGGAGGTTATAAAAGCAAATAAAACAAGAAAAAAAAACTATAACTGAACTGTAAACTCTGGCATGGGGGAGGTAAAAGCACCCTGTTTTACTCTCAGGAAGCTATTTTTTTCCCACCCCCAACACATGATTCAAATAGGGCTGACCCCACAATCACATGAACTGGGTCTAGCTGTTCTGGTCTATTCTCTCATCCTGGGCCTGATGGCTTGTTCAGAGGTAAACACACAGCCTAGAGCCAGCATTGGTGCAGGGAGGGCTAAAAGAGGAGGATCTTGAAAATAAAGCTAAAAGGAAGAAAGCAGACTGATGTACCAAGAGACCAATTTCTCCAAAGGAAGGTCTCAGTGCATTGCTCCAAGTCTACTTTACCTTCCCGGATTATCAGTCTGGAAACCAATTTCCCTTTCCACTATGACTTTCTTGATTTTTTTGATTTTCTAACACTTGCAAGGATCCCTATCTAAAATAACTCCTCTTGCCCCAACAGTGGCTCATGCCTATAGTCCCTATAATCTATTTGAGAGGCTGAGGCAGGAGGATTGTTTGAGGTCAGGAGTTTGTGGCTAGCCTGGGCAGCACAGCAAGACTCCATCTCTGTAGGCAAAAAGTTCTCTCTTACATACACACCCATACAAATATACATACATACATGTAAGTAGTAGAAAAAATTTTAAGTAAAAAAAAAAAAAAAAAAAACGCACCAACCTAGCCGGGCATTGTGGTGGGCACCTGTCCCAGCTACTCGTGAGGCTGAGGCAAGAAAATCACTTAAGCCCAAGAGTTTGAGGTTGCTGTGAGCTGTAACACCATGGCACTATAACGAGGGGGACACAGTGAGACTCTGTCTCAAAAAAAAAAATCCAAAAAACAAAAACCAACCTTCTCTTACAAAGGAGACAGTCAAAAGATATCATCTATAGTTAATGAAATAAAAATAAATATATATAGTATTACTAGGTGACCACAGAGCTAAAAATGATATAACTGTACAAAAAGTTAAAGAGTGAAGTAATGATATTGGAAACGAATTCTTCACAAGTCTGTTTTGCAAAGAAGGCAATGACTACTGTTTTGGATTATATTTTCAAGGATGTTCATAGAGCAAACAGCCTTAGAAGATGGAGAATAGACACACACCAAGACATACATCATCAGGAAATTTCAAACAACTAAGACAATTCTATAATTATCTCAGACTTGCAATCACTCAAAATCTGACCTCAGTATGTATCCTCTCAAACAAGGTGATAAACCAAGAAAGAAGGACACAGCACGCACTGCATAGCTAAGTCTCAGGCAGTGATGGACCAGACACACTGCAGTGGCCCATAAATTCATAATAAATCTGAAAAATTCCTATCTGTAGTGACATTCCAATGTCTCTATGTTTGGAAACATTGATGCCATTACATTACAACGGCCTAGAGTACCACACCACATAGTGTAGGTGTGTGCACCATCTAGGTTTCTGCAGGCACATTCTGGTTTTGGCGCAATGACAGTCATTGGACAAAGCATGTCTCAGACCTATCCCTGCTGTGACACACAGCTGCATATGGGAAACAGAAGCATAAGGGAGGCAAGTCACAGGATGTGAGCTGAGCAGCAGCTCTAAATAGAGTACACACACATTGTGGTATACTATGGAATACTATGCAGCCATTAAAAAGGATGGAGACTTTACAGTTGTTATGCTTACCTGGATGGAATGGAAACATGTTCTTTTTAGTAAAGTATCTCAAGAATGGAAAATAAAGTATCCAATGTACCCAATACTATTATGAAACCAATATATCATCACCTACACATTCATATGAATGATAAAACACAACTATAATCCAGAAAGAAGGAGGCAAGAGGAGGAAGAGAAACAACATCAACAACAGAAAGGTCAGCCAGGCACAGTGGCATGTGTGTAGTTCAGTTCCAACTACTCAAGAGGCTAAGGCAGGAGGACCCCTTGAACCCAGGAGTTTAGGCTACAGTGAGGTAGGCTGACACCACTGCACTGTAGCCCCTGGTGATGGGGTGAGACCTATCTCAAAACAAAACAAAAAAAAAAGGGAGAGAGGGAAGGAGCTACTAAAATATAAGCATATTAATGATGTAAGAGATTATCACTACAAGAATCAAAAACAAAAACAACTGAAGTGGTTCCCCTTGAGAGAAAACTGAAGTGAGGAAAGGTGAAGTGAGGGGACTACTGCTTTCATCATAAGTCCTTCTGAACGGCTATATTTGTATTTTTTCCCCACCAAGAACATGTATCTGAAAAATAAGGCTGTACTGGCTAGTTGGGGGTAGAGGAAGGATATACAAGAAAAACCCTTTTCTAGTATTTTCACCCAAAATGGGTAAAAGCGTCAAGAAAAAGTATTTACATATGATTTTCTCATCACAGTTTTAGAAGGGAATGACTCTCTCACCAATAGTTTTCTCAAGCCAGGAAACAGTCTCAATATACATGCATCTTGGCTGGGCACACCGGCTCACCCCTGTAATCCCAGCACTCTGGCAGCCTGAGGTGGGAGGATCACTTGAGCTGAGGAGTTGGAGACCAGCCTGAGCAAGAGTGAGACTCCATCTCTACTAGAAGTAGAAAAATTAGCTGGGGTTGGTGGCTCACGCCTGTAATCCTAGCACTACAGGAACCAGAGGCTGGTGGATCACTTGAGTTCAGTAATTTGAGACCAGCCTGAGCAAGAGCAAGACCTTGTCTCTATTAAAAATAGAAAAACTAGTTAGGCGTTGTGGTCAGCATCTTTAGCCCCAGCTAGTTGGGAGACTGAGGCAAGAGGATTGCTTGAACCCAGGAGTCTGAAGTTGCTGTGAGCTATGACACCACAGCAAGGGCACACAGTGGCACCCTGTCTCAAAAAAAAAAAAAAAAACATGTATCTCAAAAAAAGTATTTTACCTCTTGTTTGGAGAATTTTAAATAAAATATTCTACTAGCTGTCTTTACAGATCCTACAACCTCTCCTACATAGAACACGTTACGGGGCTTCAGCATATATATATCCTTTCACATAATTTCCTGTAACTGTAAATTCTAATTTATCCCCTTAAACTACTATTGCTTTGAAATTGAAATTTCAAGAAGAGATAACCAGGTATAAGGGTATAAGTTTCTCTCACAGTAGAGAGACTAAAATATGCCATATTACAAGAAAAAGAGATAATTAGCTAATTAAATTTAAAAAATATGCACTTAAGAATATTCTAATCAAAATTTTCAATTAAAAATTTTTTGTATGATAGGCAGAAGAAGACTGCCTCCATCAGCATAATTTTTTATAAATTATGGGGAAGTTTTCCTTTAACAATACAAAAGAGCAAAATCTACATACTTTCTACTCCACTCTATTCTGGCACTAACTTATACTTCTTATACACCTATACTTTAGCTTTCTTGCTGAATCCAATTTTTAGGGAGGATAAAGCAATTCTGCCCCAGTGATAAGCTAAATAGTTGCTGAACTAAACTAAGTCTACGTAGTAGGAGATCTAATTAGAAGCTAAATTTGGCTTTATTGAAAATAAACTTAATTTATTTAAATTAACATTGGGTGGCTCAGCACCCGTAGCCCAGTGGTTAGGGCGCCAGCCACATACACCACAGCTGGCTGGTTCGAACCCGCCGGCCCAGGCCTGCTAAACAACGACAACTATAACAAAAAAAAAAAGAAAAAAGCCAGTGTTGTGGCGGGCACCTGTAGTCCCAGCTACTGGGAGGCTGAGGCATGAGAATTGTTAAACCCAAGATTTAACGTTGCTGTGAGCTGTGATGTCACAGCTCTACCAAGGGCAACATAAAAGACTGTCACAAAAAAAAAAGGAAAAAAAATCAGCATTGGTTAACTTTAATGTAACATTATTGCTTCAATCACAGTGGCCTCAATCAATTTAGTAAATTATGGGAAGCAACAGCAAATAAAAAGATAAAGGTCTCTTTGTGGTATTAGTCTTCCACTAAGCTATTTCCAATTTCTTTTTTGCCTCTAAGCATTCTTCACCAGGAAAGCATGTTGTGTACTGAAGCTCCCCTGAAGGTCAGAAATGTCTGCATTTTAACCCACCTCTAACACTTACTAGCAAGGCAGGGTGCTTAATACAAGACTCAGTTTTCTGGAAGACAAAAGGGCAAAAACGTTCACCTCATAGAGTCATTATAAACATTAAAATAGATAATAAAGTATTTAGCACAGGCCTAGTCCACAGTAAGAAAGAAAGCAAGCTCGCTCTTAATATTGTCATCCCGCCTCCCTTTGTGGAGAGATGGGGAAGTGTACCATCTGCACACTGGGGAACACATCAAACCTATAGTGAGGTCTTTTTTTTCCTTCCAGGAGGTCCCTGACTTTAAGATTCTTCAACTTGATCATGGTGCAAAAGTGACACATATTTAATAGAAACCATATCTCTAATTTTGAAGTTTGAACTGTTTTTCACTTTCAGTACAGTATCCAATAAATTACATTAAGATATTCAACACTTTATTATTAAATAGGCTCTGAGATCACTTTGTCTGACTGTGGGCTAATGTTAAGTGTTCTGAGCACGTTTAGGGTAGGCTAGGCTAAACTATGATGTCTGGTGGTTTGTTTTTGTTTTTATTTTTGTTTTTTTGAGACACCTTGCCCTGACACCGGAGTCTAGAGTTGCAGTGGTCTCTTCATAGCTCACGGCAACCTCAAACTCCTGGGCTCAAGAGAAGCTCCTCCCTCTACCTCCTGAGTAGCTGGGACTACAGGCGCCCACCACAAGGCCTGGCTAATTTTTCTATTTTTTAGTAGAGACAGGGTCTCACTCTTGCTCAGGCTGATCTCTGAGCTCAGGCTTTATTACTGCCTTGGCCTCCCAGAGTGCTTAGGATTACTGGTGTGAGCCACTGCACCCAGCCCAGTTAGGTATATTAAATGCATTTTCAATTTATGATGGGCTTACCAGGGTTTATCAAGTAGCATCTGTATTCTCTTTACCATTAACTAAACCACCACTGAAAGCTACAAGACGCAATTTCATCAAAAAGATGCCAGAGACTTGTGAAAGATGATGTATTTCAGCAAGCAAAAACTCAGTCCCTTTTCAATCCAAATAATATACAATCCTTAAACTTAGCACACATATGTTTGCCTTGGTCTCCAAAAGCAAAAATTAATTACTTTAAATTTTTAAATTATTTTTAAAGCAACAAAACTAATGCTTTTAAATATAATTAAGATATATTTCTTATAATTAAGATATATTTCATAGCTGAATTTCTCACATTATTTCCCCCCTACCCCCACCCCAGAGACAGAGTGTCACTCTCTCACCCTGGTAGAGTACTGTGACATCCATAGCTCACAGCAACCTCAAATTCTTGGGTTCAGGCAATCCTCTTCCCTCAGCCTCCCGAGTAGCTGGGACTACAAGTACCCACCACAATGCCCAGCTATTTTCTCTACTTTTAGTAGAGGTGGGGGGTCTCGCCCTTGCTCAGGCTGTTCTTAAACTCCTGAGCTCAGGGGAGCCACCTGCCTTGGCCTTCCAGGGTGCTATAATTACAGGTGTGAGCCACTGTACCTGGCCCACACAGCCTTTTTAAAAGTAAGTTCCAGGAACTGCCACCTCACAGGTATACACAACTGCCAGAACTCACTGAACTGTACACTTGTATCCGTGCACTCTGTCGCCATAATGATGCCTCAGTCTCCAGCTTAGGCAACAGAGTAAGCCTCTATCTCAAAAAATAAATAAATAAGCAAATGCAAATTAAATATAAATTTAAAAAATTAATTTTCTGTTCAATTAACAGTATGTCGAGTATGAGACCATATTTAGCTTTTTAAAGAGCCTCCAGACACAGTGTTTTATGCCCAGTATTCCAAGAACTCGGGGAGGCCAAAGTGTGAGTATCACCTGAGGCCAGGAGTTTAAGAGCAGCCTGAACCTTGTCTCTTTAAAAAAGTTTTTTTGTTTTGTTTTGTTTTAAGACAGAGCCTCAAACTGTAGCGCTGGGTAGAGTGCTGTGGTGTGACAGCTCACAGCAACCTCCAACTCCTGGGCTTAAACGATTCTCTTATCTCAGCCTCCCAAGTAGCTGGGACTACAGGCCTGCCACAACACCTATTTTTGGTTGTAGTTGTCATTGTTGTTTGGCAGGCCCAGGCTGGATTCGAACTCGCCAGCTCTGATGTATGTGGCTGGCGCCTAAGCCGCTTGAGCTAAGGCAACTGAGCCCTAAAAACGTTTTTTTAAGTTACCTGAGTGTGGTGGTATGTGTCTATATAGTCCTAACTACCCGGGAAGCTCACACCACTGCTCCAGGAACCTCAAAGTATTCAGCTACCTCATAGCTTACTAAGGATCACTTAAGCCCATGAATTTCAGTCTACAATGAGCTAAGATCACACCACTGCACTACAGCCTGGATGGCAAAGTGAGACACTGTCTCTCATTTAAAAAAAAAAAAAAAAAAGTAGCGACTGTAACACATATACTACAGGAGTAAGAGACTAAGTAACATCAGTTGCTTCCAAGGGGAAAGTATGCTCAAAAGACAGAATAAAGAAAACCCTTTTGCACTAATAAACCATGTATGTGAATGTATCACTTATTCAAAAAATTAAATCAGGCAGGCATTCTGGAGGGCACATGTAGTTCCAGGTGCTCAGAAGGCTGAGTCAAGAGGATCTCTTAAACTTAACAGTTTGAAGTTGCTGTGAGCTATGATGATGCCATGCATTCTATCCAGGGTAAATGAAACTGCCTCTTAAAAAAAAAAAGGAAAGGAAAAAAATAAACGTTCTTTAATCCTACAAATATACAGTTTAAATTTATTTTGAAATTTTGGTATATGCAGATTTCAATGATTTTAAGTTTTATGTTAGACTTTGGTTTTGAGATGATCCCACAGTGAACTAATTACCCAAGAACCACTACATAGAAAAATTATCAAAAAAATGTTGGAAAGGGAGAAAAGGACTTTCCTTTTGAGGGAAAGGGGTAAAAAAATATTTAAATGAAAAAGAGGAGCATGGGGTCTTTCTGGTGATTATGTATCTTTTAATTTCTCATTATCTGCTCTCAGGATAGCACAAACAAAAGCAGCTAGTTAAATCAAAAGGGCCACTAAGACTTTTTCTCTGAGTAGCTGAAGAAATCATACAAGAGGTTCTTTCTCCCTAGAGGAGTACAGATTCTAAAGAGTTACAAATAGGAGCATTCAAAAGTCTGTTAACCAGATTAGAAATTAAAATAAAATGAGGATTTCTGAGAAATGTGTAAAATATACCTTATGTGGTTTCAAAACTATTTTTTAAAAAGCATATGTAGGCCGGGCACGGTGGCTCACACCTGTAATCCTAGCATTCTGGGAGGCCAACATAGGTGGATAGTTTGAGCTCACAAGTTCAAGACCAGCCTGAGCAAAAGTGAGACCCCCCATCTCTACTAAAAATAGAAAAACTGAAGCAAGAGGATCACTTAAGCCCAAGAACTGGAGGTTACTATGAGCTATTATGCCATGGCACTCCACCCAGGGAAACACCTTGAGACTCGGTCTCAAACAAAAAAAAAAAAAAAAAAAAAAGCATATATATACTCTACTGATCTTTTTCATGACATAAGCAATGTAACAAGAGTTACTCAAAATCTTACTCTTTACTAGACCATTTAATCTTGTAGTCACCCAAATCTTGGCCTATTTTTGTATAACTACAATTAGTATATACAATTTTACATTCCATTTTCATGTACTTTTTCTATGTAATGATGGTAATTCAATTTCATAGAACAAAAAGTTTCTTCAGAAATATCCATAATATTTTGAATTTTTCTTTTTGAAGGCCCTATTTCTTGCACCAATGCCAAAAATGACCCTTCAGATCATAAAGTCAAAGCCACCAAGTGTCAACTGACCCATCTCAATTACAACCTCTTAAGAGACAAATACATTTAAAACCTATAAAGGCGATATCAGTTATACCTTTTAGCTAATATAGTACAGACTGAGCATTACTAGTCCAAAACCTGAAATCCAAAAATGCTTTAAAATCCAAAACTTTCTGAGCATTAATGTGATGCCACAAATGGAAAATTCCACAACTGACCTTATGTGACAGGTCTCAGTTAAAGCTCAGGCACATGACAATGAAGCTAACATCATTATCAATACAGAAAGTGCTGCTTTAGGAAAATCTGTCCTCAGAATGGGCTTTCCTCTAAACTATACAACAATCAATATGGAAGATAATTCTGTGACCAATTGTGGGACTTTTCCACAATCGCCAAGCATGAATTCAATTCCAACACAATCTACCTAAAGATGGTGTCAGATCCCCAAACTGCCCCCCACACTAACCAGTTCCAAGTCTGGGATTCTAGAACTTTTAACGAACTAGTTTCAAGTTGGGTTTCCTCAACCCTCTTTTAAGGTTCAATTAATTGGAAGCAGCTAACAAAACTCAGGGAAACACATTTACAGCCTAACTACAAAGGATAAAATAAAGGACACAGATCAAGACATACGCAGGGCGAGGTGTGGTTTCAACCTGTTCAGCTACCTGGATGCTCAATGAACTCAGTCAGTCCTCTGGGGGTTCAGTGGAAATGTGACTACCCTTCAGGGTGTGGGGTGAGACTCTCTCTGGAAAAGAGTCTTAAGACCCACAATCAGAAAGGTGGGGTAGCCAGAGCTGCTGTTTCTGAGGCCTAAGGCACCCAACATTGTAACAGAAGACTGTAATAAGGATGAAGGGAGTTATGAGCCAGGAACTGTCCTAACACATAAGTGCCTGTAAGCAATGTAGTAAGGATGTATAATGGGCTTATTGAACAACTAGAGCAGCATACACTCAGAACAGAACAAGAAATCATTTCAGTTTATAAAATCAAAGAGACCCTAAAATAAAAGCATTGTTA
Organism: Loris lydekkerianus; assembly: GCA_963574355.1. Classification (NCBI taxonomy): domain Eukaryota; kingdom Metazoa; phylum Chordata; class Mammalia; order Primates; family Lorisidae; genus Loris; species Loris lydekkerianus. The sequence goes on from CAUYPK010112880.1 coordinate 16,556, forward strand.
ATGGTGACAAAGACTCCAGAAGAAACATTTTTAAAAGCGACCCAGGAATACTTCCTTATTCCTACAGGATCTACTTCCTGGTCTCTCAAGTGCTTCTGAGAAGAAGCATTTTCCCATTAAAAATAAATAAATACAACTTACAGTAACTTCTGAATCAAAGGCAACCTCACAGGAAACCCACTACAACTTGCTGTTTCTGTTGTTTAGCCCTGACACAGGACACTACTATTCTGCTCAGTCACTCCCAAGACATCACTTTTCCACTGTGTTAATGGCGTGTGTACCTTTTACTGGTAGGTATTTATGTGTAAGTATAAAAAAATGACTTTCTCAGGAACATATATAATTCAGAGTCACAAATGATGACTGATGCCAAACAACCACAAACTGTCCACAAGGCTGAGATAGTGACATCTCTGCTTTCTGGCAGTGAAATGTATACACTTTGTTTCATGCACAAAATTATTCAAAATATTATATAAAATTACCTTCAGGGGAGCTGGTCTACCAGAGACCTCCTGAGCGCCAACACTAGTCCCCTGTTTGGCCCCCTTTACACTCCAACAAGATGAAAAGAACTCTCATGAACCAAGGGAAACTCACCAAACTGCAGGCACAAGTGTGTACCGGGGGGAAAGGAATTGCTCCCAGAAAGAAGGTAGTTCATAGAACAGCTACAACAGATGATAAAAACCTTCAGTTCTCCTTAAAGAAGTCAGGTGTAAATAGTATGTCTGGGACTAAAGAGGTGAATATGTTTACAAACCAAGAACAGTGATCCACTTTAACAACCTAAGGTTCTGCCATCTCTGGCAGCAAACACTTCAGGCCATGCTGAGACCAAGCAGCTGTCAGAAACACTACCCAGCATCTTATACCAGGTGGATACAGACAGCCTCACTAAGGTAAGAAAATGGCTGAGACTTGGCCTGAACAATCTGGAGATGGAAAAGCACCACTTGCTACTGGAGAGGATAATGATGATGAACTTCCAGAACTTGTAGAGAATTGTGATGGCAATTGAATTGAACTGAATTGAGTCAACTTCTCAAGATCAAACTTGAAGAAGTTAGCCAGGTGCAGTGGCTCACGCCTGTAATCCCAGCACTTGGGAAGCCAAGGCAGGTGGATTGCCTGAGCTAACAGGTTCCAGACCAGCCTGAGCCAGACAGAAACTTCATCTCTAGAAATAGCCTGGCGTTGTGGCAGGCACATGTAGTCCCAGCTCCTCAGGAGGCTGAGGCAAGAGAATCACTTGAGCCCAAGTGTTTGAAGTTGGTGTGAGCTGTGACGACACGGCATTCTCCCAAAGGTGACAAAGTAAGACTGCTTCCAATAAATAAATAAAGACAGCATTCACGATTCTACAGGAAACAGACTGGTTAACTGTAAGGCCAGTCCTGAAGAGACTTATTCAAGAGTCCAATCAAAATTTAGCAGGAATTATCACTGATTATATGATTTCAGTCAAGAATAACATTTAAATCAGACCAATCAAACGTGAGAAAGCGTTCAAGTGCTTGGTTCAACAAATGCTTGAACTTGTTTAGAAACATTGGAACCATATGAAAACAACTTTAATAAAACTGTAATAGTTGAACATGGCGGTCGAGTAACAGCTTTCCTGCAATTGGACACGGTGAGTCTGGGGAGATAAGACTCCAGGCATCTCTGGCTGATGGGATCTGCCTATGATCATCCCTTTGAGGACACAGGGAGTCAACAAGGGACTTCTAGACCCCAAGAGGAGGACAAAAACAGTGGAAAACTGGCAGGTAATTGCGTGTGTCCAATTGACCTAATCCCGCCGGCACCCGTAAGGACAAGCAGCAGTGAGACTGCAAATCAGAAAGGCCTTACCTGTGAACTGTTTTGGTGTTTTTGGACTTGGCACTCAGTTGAACTGCCTTTGGGGAGAGCTTGAGCAGGAGTGCGGAGCATTCCTTTGGGCACTGTCTAGTGCCCCAGACTGAGCCGCTGAGCTAGACGGAGCTAATAGTGTTCGGCTGTGGGCCGCAGGGAGCCACTGTGACAAAACTGCTCCCGGCAAGCTCCGCCCTCAGGGTCGCAGAGCAAGGATCAGGAGGGAGCTAGTAACCTAGTGACTGAGCAGCCTAAAGGCAGGGACTGAGCTGTCTTACAGCCTTAACCCTCAGGGGCAGACTGAAACCAGTTTTGGCACACTGGAGTCTCGGGCTGTTGCCCTAGGTAGAGTGCCGTGGCGACACAGCTCATAGCAACCTCAAACTCCTGGGCTTGGCACCACCCAGACCTCCATAAGAGCTGTACTGCGACCCCGGACCTGTGACCTGCACCCGACGGGCCTCCACTTGCCCTGACCAGAAACTGCAGGAGCCACGCAACCCTGCATACTCCTCCCTGCCTCCACACCAACCAGCTCATCTGGACAGGGACTCTGGTAGCCGTGTGCCCTCTGGAGCCCTCCATGCCTCAGAGCAGAGCCCTTCTCCTGGCCAGAGACTGATGGAGCATTGGGCTCTCTGTGCCAAAGTCACTGGGCACCAGGCACTCCCAGAATCGTGCACACCACCCTCCCGCCCTGTTGCTGGATCCAGGTGTGTCCCACTCCGGAGCTGCTTCCACAACCAGAACTACTTGGCAGGGGCAGCACCAGTGGAACTACACAGGATCACTTCCTACAAAGATCCACCAACAATAGAGTGATCCCGCTGGGGTCTAATCTTGCAGACACACCTCTGCAACTCTGAGGACAGCTAGAGGCAACAGTGGAAAACAATCATGAGGTGAAATCAACAGAAAAACTCTGGCAATATGAATAATCAGAGTAGATCAACTCCCCCAAGGATGAATGGGGCAAACACAGCACAAGATCCCATGCACAAACAAATAGATGAGATGTCAGAAATCGAATTCAGAATCTGGATACCAAATAAGATCCAATTAGAATTCCAAGGAGTAACCCAAAAGATATCTCAAGAATTCAACAAATTCAAAGACCAAATGACCAAAGATTTTGACACATTGAGACAAGAAGTTGCAGCCCTCAAAAATCCAAGAAACACAGTAGAACCCCTCAGTAACAGAATGGAGCAAGCAGAAGAAAGGATTTCTGACATTGAAGACAAAGCTTTCGAACGCTCCCAAACTTTCAAAGAGGAAGAGAAATAGAGGGCAAAAACAGATCACTCTCTCAGAGAGCTATGGCATAATTCGAAGAAAACCAATATTCATCTTATACGGATCTCCGAAAGCGATGAAGTGGCTTCACAAGGCACAGAGTCTCTTCTCCATGAGATTATGAAGGAGAACTTTCCAGACATGCCAAGAGATTCTGAAATTCAGATAGCAGTTTCAGAACTCCAGCACAACTCAACCACAATAAGACATTCCCCCAGACACACCATAATCAATTTCACTAAAGTGAATATGAAGGAGAAAATTCTGAAAGCAGCCACATGAAAGAAAACCATCACCTACAAGGGGAAGAATATTAGAATAACTGCACATCTCTCTGCTGAAACCTTTCAAGCTAGAAGAGGATGGTCATTGACTTTTAATCTCCTAAAACAAAATAACTTTCAGCCCAGGATCCTGTACCCAGCTAAACTGAGTTTCATTTATGACAGAGAAATTAACTACTTCAATGACATTCACATGTTGAAGAAATTTGCCATAACTAAACCAGCTCTCAGACCTATCCTCCATAAAGACCAGTGTAATCCTTCACCACAAAAGTAAACCCACCCAGAAAATTTTGATCAAATTCCAATTTCCACAGCCACAAAAGCATTAAAAATGTCCATCAAACTCTCGAAAGGCTTATCAATATTCTCAATTAATGTGAATGGTTTAAATTGTCCTCTAAAGAGGCACAGGTTGGCAGACTGGATACAAAAACTCAAGCCAGATATCTGCTGCATACAAGAATCGCATCTTACGTTAAAAGACAAATATACACTCAAGGTGAAGGGATGGTCATCTATACTCCAGGCAAATGGAAAGCAGAAAAAATCAGGCGTTGCAATACTATTCACAGATGCAATAGGCTTTAAACCAACCGAAATAAGAAAGGATAAGGATAGACACATTATATTTGTTAAAGGTAATACTCAATATGGTGAGATTTCAATTATTAATATTTATCACCCAACCAAAACACACCTCAATTTATAAGAGAAACTCTTAACAGACATGAGCAACTTGATTTCCTCCACTTCCATACTAGTTGGAGATTTTAACACCCCTTTAGCAGTGCTGGATAGCTCAAAAGAAGCTAAGCAAAAAAATCTTAGATTTAAACTTAACCGTTCAACATTTGGACTTAACAGACATCTATAGAACATTTTGTCCCAACAAAACTGAATACACATTCTTCTCATCAGCCCACGGAACATACTCCAAAATCAACCACATCCTAGGCCACAAATCTAACCTCAGAAAATTTAAAGAAATAGAAATTATTCTTTGCATCTTCTCAGACCATCATGGAATAAAAGTTTAACTGAATAACAAAAGGAACCTGCATACCCATACAAAAACATGGAAGCTAAAAAACCTTATGCTGAAGAATAGATGAGTTATAGATGAAATTAAAAAGGAAATTACCAAATTTTTGGAACAAAACAACAATCAAGACACAAATTGCCAGCACCTCTGGGATACTGCAAAGGCAGTCCTAAGAGGAAAATTTATAGCACTGCAAGCCTTCCTCAAGAAAACGGAAAGAGAGGAAGTTAATAACCTAATGGGATATCTCAAGCAACTGGAGAAGGAAGAACACTGCAACCCCAAACCCAGTAGAAGAAAAGAAATAACCAAAATCAGAGCAGAATTAAATGAAATTGAAAACAAAAGAATTATACAACAGCTCAATAAATCCAAAAGTTGGTTTTTTGAAAATATCAATAAAACAGATTAAACCTTTGGCCAACCGAACCAGGGGAAAAAAGTGAAATCTCTAATTTCATCAATCAGAAATGGTAATGATGAAATAACAACAGACC
>CAUYPK010112890.1:0-43109 GCA_963574355.1 Loris lydekkerianus
TCGTATTAACCTGGATGGAAGTGGAAGACATTATTCTTAGTAAAGCATCACAAGAATGGAGAAGCATGAATCCTATGTACTCAATTTTGATATGAGGACAATTAATGACAATTAAGGTTGGGGGGGGAGGAAAAGCAGAAAAAGGGACGGGGGGGGGCCTTGGTGTGTGTCACACTTTCTTGGGGCAAGACATGATTGCAAGAGGGACTTTACCTAACAATTGCAATCAGTGTAACCTGGCTTATTGTACCCTCAATGAATCCCCAACAATAAAAAATAAATAAATAAAAATAAAAGAAGAAAAAAAAAAAAAAAAAAAAAAGCAAGATGTGCAAAGCTTCATGTTTATTAGCTCCTAACTGGGGATTTTTCCCAGACACAATAAATAAAGTTGAAAAAGAGTGTTCTGGAGAGAAAGTAGGCTAATCTGAAGCAGCTTATGGGGGGTGGGGGTTGGGGATGAATTCTGGCCTTCCTCTCTGTGTATGGGGAGGCTATCTTGACCTTGCTGGCTGAGCCTGTGAGCTCAGAGGTGGCATTCCAGGGAAGCCAAGTCAAGAGGCATTTATCAGGCACCATCCATGGGCCTGAAGTTGAGCTTAGTTGTTTTGGAGGGTTCCAGGATGTAGACTCTGTACTAAAGAGGGGACGATGTAGCCAGTGGTGAGAGGGGGCTAACTGTACTTGATGTAAGCAAAACCAGGCTCCAGGCTTTTCTAATGGCAATTTCAGAGTAAACCAAGTAACAGTGTCTGTCTTCCCGGGGGTGCCCTTGGCAGAGACCAGCAGAATCCGTTCTTCCCACTGTTGGATGCATTTATGGGCCCTACTGGCTGATTTGGCGAGCAGCTTTCTATAAAATCTCTTCCGGAGCCATCCTGCCCTGTGTGAGTCGGTCAGCCTCCGAGTCCTAATTCAGTCCAGTTTGCATCAGGCCTCCCCAGTCTCTCTGGGTCCCAAGCACACAATATGACACTGATTTTCAATGCTCTGCTTCATTTTGAAATTCAATCAGCAAATCTATTATATTCCACCAACTATTTCCCACCTGCTACGCAATGCAAAGTGGCAGATTTACATCAAGCTATCCCAACATAAATTCACGGACCAGTGCACACCTTATTTGGGATAAACAGAAACACAACAGTTATTAAAGGGGTGATTACCTTCCCAGAGATCATGACTTTAGGATGCAAAATAGAAGGTCAGTCTCTAACAGATCACATAAGCAATTTAAATGAAATAACAATCAGTACAGTATCTTCTAACACATTAAAACTTCCATGGAAAACCCCTGTTATAAAATGCTTTGTTGTTATAATAAGCTTGCTTGGGATATATTTTGCATTTGTATAGAGTGTGATACATAGAGTATCTTGTTTGCTTACAAAAATGAAAGATTAATAATAACAATCATTGGGTTGCTATGATTCCCCTACCATACATATCAATTGTCTACTAATTTTGGACAACATTTTAGTGTTAAGCACAGCATTTGTTTTGCCCCTGAGGAATTTGTAGACCAGTTAGTAGGCATCCACGTCCTCTGTAACTTTTCAAATACCATATAATTGTAGTAACATATTTGAAACAAGCCATGTATTATGCCATTTGCACATTTATCTTCTCCCAGATATACCCAGGGTTTTACTGAAGGCTTCCTCTTTTGTAAGGTTTTCCTTTATGACATGGGATTCTTTTTGGGACAGAGCTAAGCTTTAGATACATAGTGTGTGCAGTAAGGCGAGAGTCTTTTCCCTGAATATTTGCATGGGAGATAAGGAGCCTCCTCGTTGGGGAGTTGGGCTTGAACTGTATAGCAACAATTAAAATTCAGGCATGTACAGGCAAGTAGGAGGGCACAGATGAAAGTCAGGAGGCCAGGATGGAGCACGAGGGTCACCATGAGAGAATGATAGTCACGAGTCTGCGAGTCAGATGGGGGAGATGCTGGGATGGGCTGGACGGTCCCCTTCAGTATGATGCTGGTGTTTGAATTTCTAGCCCGCTCTTCCAGGGAAGGGATACACATAGGAACTGTAAAAACTCTCCTAAATTCTAGGAATGTTTTGGGCTTCAAACTAGTCTATATAGGGGACCCTCTAAACGACTTCCTAAAGGTTCCTAAAACATAAACCTTTTCCCTCACTTCAACCTAGGCTGCTATTCTGTCATAGCAATGAAAGGCTGGCGAGGGTTGGTGGCGAGGGCCTTGTCATAACCAGGAGAAGCAGAAGCGATCCTTAAGTAGCAGTCAAGAAAACCAGGGGTGGGGTAGTTTGGGGTGGTCGAGGCCAATGTTGATAGCATTAGTAGAGCTCAGGATAGCAAGCAGAGCTCAGTGCTGAGTTGAAGCCCAGATTAATTCCTAAACACATGTAAAATGCCTCTGTCTCTTTGGGAACTTCAAAACAAACAAAAGTTGAGGTTGGGACAAGCTTCACAAAGGACTGCATTACAACAGTGCAGGTGAGGGCTTGAGGCTCTGGTCTCTAATGTTAATGAGTCTCACTCATACCTTAGGCTGGACAAGGTTAGAAATATTTTGGTTGCATAAACTGACATCAGCCCACTACTCTTCTTTTATATGACATACAGTCTTAGCCCCATTATCATTGCTGATCTTAGACTTTTTTTTTTTGTTTGTTTTTCCCTCAGCCACTGGGAAACCCATGTCTCTTTCTGAAAAGTGGAGAGAAAGGTAAATTCACTGGTTTTCTCCCCAGTGACCAGAGATTCCCTAATTTGCATCGCTATGTGAGTGCAAAGCACCGGGATAAAAAATGCAATTCTTAAGAATGTCAAAGACAGCTCATTAGATTAACTTTTTTTTTTTTCCTGTGTATGTTTTTTTAAAAAAGGAAAAAACAAGGACCACTGTGCTTCCTTTCAAGTGACAAGAGTTGTGACAGCCGCTCTATAAGGTATTCAATGGTTAATTAAGACACGAATGTCATCGCTGAGCTCTTTTGTGTTTTGTAGAAAGCAGTTGCTAAACAGATGAAAGTAGGTCTGAGGCAAGGGGTAGCATAACTATTATTTCAATTAATAAATAGCTCTAAAAGTGAAGGAAGTGATGAGCTCTCAGGAGCATCTGTATCTGCCCCGGTTCTGTCAGGAAAATTAAACAGAGCACTTGTGATCGCCATTGCTTCTGTTTAAGAGATCCGAGCAAGTTGGGTCACCTGTGCAGGGGCAGGTTAGTGTGTGCCTGGATCTTGGGGCACCCCCTAGTGACATATTCGTATACCCTAGGACAGCCATCCATTCACTGCTCCTGAAGGCAATTGTGCTGAATTCACCTCTTGTTCTTCCATCCGTGTCCTTGCCTCTGTTTTCCCCCTGTCTTCTACCAAAGAAGCCCTAAAATGTATTTTCAGATAAATATCAGGGAAGCATTTATAAATATTTCAGAGGTGTTTCATAAATAAATCAGCAAATCTACAAAAAGACTTCTCTCTTTTAATGAGATCTTGGCTGTGGTATATGCTTTTTATTTGAGCATCATTAAAACCAGTTGGGAAGATTTTTATACTGGACTCTCTTTTGAGGGGGTTTCATAATATATGAACATGCCCGCTATGCGTTTCTGAAACGTGTAGCCTGGCCTCTGACAGATTAGGCAGCTCTGGCGCAAGGGAATAGGCTTTTACTCTTTTTAAAGTAAATACTAATCAATAGCAACTGTACCGACAAAAACCTTCTTGCAGCCTAATTGCACCACAGCTACTCACAGACCCCAACAGAATTTTCCCCTGGATGGAACAAAATTAACTACCAGGGGCTGAGCTAGTGAATTATCACATCGCTCTATTCAAATGTAATTAACACAATCCCCTAACTACCACATGTACCATTAAAATACCATTTGTGTGTGTAATTTTCAAACAGGGTCTAAGGTCGTGCCCACATCAATCTTTTCAACACATGCATCTGCACAGGAAATCAAACTGGCAGGGAGGTGGTCCCAGCCATTATAGGAAATCTCTCCCTCTTGGAAATCTTGTTTGTAGTTTCTCCTCTGCAGCTGAATGCCCTCTATGGTCTCTTTGCCCGTGTCAGAAATAGCCAGACTGTATCAGAGGCAAACAAGTGATGTGGGGTATTTTAGCAAGCAAATCTAGCACCCAGCTCTGGCCGATTAAGCTGCTGAATGTGCAGGAATCTTGCCAAGACCTTGGAATGAACATTATAGCCACTTTAGTTAATAAAAACTAATTTTTTTGGTACATTTGGATTTTTTAAAGACCTTTGCTTCTGGTTTTCTAATTCATTAAGACTATTGACAATTCCATAGTAATGGCAGTGGCCATACATTGAGCACTTGGGCTGAGAGATCTGCGTATATATTTTATCAATTAATCTGCACAATTTTATGAGTTAGGAACTGTTTCCCCTATTTTAAAACTAAGGAAACTGAGGCTACAAGAGAGTATGTGACACTTAATGCTCTGAACAGCTAGAGGGAGGGACCACCCTCCAAATTTTGAACCCAATTTTCTCACTCTGAAGCTCATTCAGGAACAATAAACTCCTTTAGGAGGGCAGCAGCATCATTGCCACCACTCCTGACAACCTCCCTACCAGCCTCACCGTCAATGTCAACATCATCTGCATTTGACACAAGGTAAACAAGGCACAGAGAGGCAAAGCAATGTGCTTAGGGCTGCACAGCATGGGAGGGCTGAGAAGAGACTGGGAGACAAAAGAAAAGGAAGAGGCAGTCCTGGGGGATTAGTGGAATTTCTGTCTCTCTAAACACACCAGGGTCCTGGAAGCCACTCCGTCTGTCACCTTCAAGAATCAGTGGAAAGAGCAACAGAAGGGTCAATAGACATGAGCTGTCCACCCAGGTCAGACCCTAGCTAGGTGGCCTTGAGCCAGTGACGTCCCCTTTGTGGGCTCAGGGCCCTCACCTACCGGACAGTGAGTTAGATTACAAGATCTGTCAAGTCCCATCCAGATCTAACACTTTAGGCTCTTAAATTGTGAACTCTTTTAAAGATGCTATCTGTGGAAATCTAACATAGCACCATTTTCTCAAATCTTGACCTGTGATGTCACTGTTAGAACCCAGACACCCAGGCTGTCACAAAGCCATCTCTTGATAAAAGGGGAGCCCTGGGGTGAGGATGCCCACATGGAGTGTTCTTTCAGGAATGAATAGCCAACAGGTATGAATAGCCTATGCCTCGTCCCACCTGCTTCCACGTGTAATTTGGCAAGGCTGCCCAGTTTGTGAACAAGTCTGCACAATGTCCCCAAGGTCTGCAACTCCAGTCAGAGTGCAAACACAGTGATTCTCCAGCAGTGGACTTGTCAGAAACCTGGCCTCAGGTGCACAGGGAACACAGGGGGTCTGTCTATGATGGGAGCTCCTTGATTCCTTCCAGGCGGAGGCCCCTCTAGGGAGGCTCCTCGTTCTTGGCCTCTAAGGCTGTGCATGGGGTCTGCATGAATGCCTGGAACTCTCCACTTCCATCCACAAGCACATGGGCCACACATGCTCAGGGTTCCTGTGTTTTCTTTCCTGCCCAGAGCTTACCCTGGGCACTGCATGTCTTCTGCAGTTGAGTTTATAACTGATGCACCTTGGTGAGACCTGACCTTGAGTCAGGGCCATCATGGGCCCAGCCCTGGACTCACCTTCATGCCTGAGCTGACTGAGCTATGGGGGGCTGGGGGAGAGTGGGGGACTTTAGTGTCCAGAGGCCATTGACATCACATTATTTCCGTTTAAATATATTTTCCCTTGATTCAGAATGAACTGAGAGAAGCAAAAAAACACTAATCAAAATGGAATGCAAATATCCAAGACTCCGTTCTCTCAGAAAATGCCCTATTTCCTCCCCCCTACCCATGGCACTAATGTTTTAGAAATAGAAGGCACCTCTGGAGAGACAGGATAATACCAAATTTTAAAATCTGTAGAAAATGAGTACAGAGGTAGGCGGCACTATTAGTGCTACTAAAAATAAGCTTTGGGAAGCTACAATAAATGGAAAAACCAGAAGAGTCATTCCTTTTTTAAACTGTACTGAAAATCCTGTATGTTGAGGAGCCATTTTCTCCAGAGATTCTAACAATAACACTTTGGATTCAATATTCATTTCTACAGCGGTCTCTCTCGCATTTTATCCCCCCACCCCTCCCCGCTGCCCCAGTCATGCAGGCTAAATATTGAGCTTATTACCCGCACAGAAAGTGTGATTCTGTCAACTGAATACTGTGCCAGGTCCCAAGAACAGGGGCAATGATGCTGGAGATGGGAATTCTTTTCCTTTATTTCTATTTTATTTTTTACAGCAAGTTCTAAGGTTACTGTAAATAAACAACTCTGTTCTGACAAGAGCAATGTCCCCTCAGGCCTGGGGATTCTAGGATCCGTGGGCCTCTTTGCCTTCATAGGCTCAGGAGGGAGAAGCTGTGGGGTCTGCCCACATTACCCATCTCAAGGCAGGTTGAAACGTGTTCTGAGAAGCCACTTGAGGCCTGGGCTACTTGACTCGACTGGAGAAATTATTGCCAACGCCTTCTCAATGTGGCATCAGTGGTGTATGGAGGGGACACAACCCTTTGCACCTCCATACTCAGACTGCAAGGACACTTGCCTCCGAGGATTCAGCCTGCTTTGGGTTTATTCCGCATGCTCAGCCTTAGCCAGAGACTCCAAGCTGAGCTGTTCTGTGGATCCAAGGAATTTCCAAGATTTTTAACAGAAAAACTAAAGGAGTAACTCCCGTCAAACCCCACACCCCAAGGGTCGATGCTTTGGAGATTGGCTCCTTAGAACCTAGGTGGGCTAGCAGGAAAAGTCAAAGTTAGCAGTGAGCCCAGAGGACCAAAACTTTCTCCTGCCTTTCTGTCCTCCTTCGAACTTAGCCTTTATCAAACTATTTAATCCTCATGCACATAAATAGAGAAAGATGTGTTCTGAAAAAAATCTATAGAGGCTAGAATCACACGATAGTTACAAAGGAGGCATTTATAAAGCAGCTGTCTGCTTCCCTCAGTTTATATATGGAGAAAGGAGGAACAGATGGTGGGAGGTTCTGATCGGGGTCTCCCTGTCAGGTGTATCAGATGTAGGGACAGAATTCTGTCTTGGGCGTCTGCCTCCTAATTCAGAGTTCTCGGCACCAGCTGGGGGGCCCTTGCTGTTGTTCTGACTCCTGGAGGCTGTGGAAAGAGAGTGAACGCTGGAGAGACGGGAGTCAAAGACTGAGATTTAGAACGCCTCCCTCTTCTTTACAAGGCAATCTGGAATGTATTATTATGTTTTCCTTTTGTTTCAATCGGGGCATTTTTGCCTCTTAAAAGCAGCTCACCCTTCACCATGGAGGCAACGCAATCTACCGATCCAGTAAGCCTGACAGCCCTCTGTTTCCTGCAGAAAAATCTATACGTGCCCTTCAGCTTCATAATTGAGTTGTAAAGGGGAAAAATAAAATTGTTTCCTAGCTGTGTGGAGCCATTCTACCCAACATGCCAATAAAAAGCAAGTGGTGTTTTTGTCCATAGGATGCCCAGATTCAGAGTCAGATCCATGAGGCTAAACAAGGGCTAGGTTATTACCAACAAACGGTTACACTGCGGGTTGTATTGAGCAGAGTAAGATATTTGAACTCTTGAGACTAATTGGAAGGGTTCTGAAATGTCAATGTTGACATTCCCTGAACTACTGTGTAAACTAACCCTGAATCTTAAAAAATGCTGGTTTCCAGGGAAAGAGGATGGGGGTGAGGGGAGAAGGGAGGGGGGTGGGTGTGCTCCCATTTAATGGGCACCATGTAAGGGCATATGGCACAGCTTCCGGGTGAGGGACTCTTCCTAACAACTGCAAACATTGTAACCTAATTGTTTGTACCCTCACAGTCTGGGAAAAAAAAAAAAAAAGATTTATGTTGCTAATAAAAGTTCTAAGCACATTAAAAACAATGCTGGCTTCCAGAAAAACCCATGTTTTTATCAGGAGATGTGAATATTAGTAATCCTAGGCAATCGCTCAGCTACGGTGCTCTTCTTGGCCATCAGGTAGATAGGGTAACCATCTGTGATATATTTTTCAGAAAATGACTGAGAAGATCGAGTGAATAATAATTCCTTCCATTTGAAAAACACTTTGCCTTGCATCCTGCGCCACCACCCCTGCTCCATCTCCGTTATTCTGTACCATAGCTGTAAGCAGGTGAATACCACCTACAGGCATTTGAAAACAACCCTGTGAAGGCCATTTTGGAGATGAGAGGATGAGCCTCAGAGGTTTAGGTGGCTCGTGTAAGTTCACAAGGAACTTAGCAACACACAGAATCGACAGAAACCCAGATGGGCCAGTTCCACGTCCAGTCTTCTCTCCAGGGACTCACGCAGCTTGTATCTTGCTGCATGCTAAATGCTTTTAAAGGTTAAAGGAGTGACACCGTAATGACTAATGCAATTCATCCCCATACTGTCAGTCATGTCAGTGTTCAGGAGTCCACGCTCCTCTCCACGGACATAAATCATTTTTACGAGTCTCTGGCTGGCTTGGGGACTACAGCTTCTGTGATGGAAGCTCCTGGCTGTGTCTGATTTACCGACGGACTGATGAAACAGCTGGACCAGCCTCACAGCAGACACTCTGCTCCCGGGCCGTTCCATGCCCTGTCTGAGAACATCACATCAGCATGGTCTTTCGTCATATTCGGTCAGTTGAGTTTTTTTTTTTTTTTTTGCAGTTTTTGGCTGGAGCCAGGTTTGAGCCCATCACCTCTGGTATATGGGGCCTGCACCCTACTCCGTGAGCCACAGGCACCATCCTTGGTCAGTTGATTTTAGCAGGTGCAATAGATGGCTGCCTTCCCATCGTGACTTCTAGGTTTTTAGGAGAAAGCCTCTCTTCTTCCCTTAACTTTCTGTCTCCCCCCTTAAGGTTTTAAAATCTCTCAAATAGGGATTTTTAAATAAAAACATTCTGCAATGAAAAACGGGTTTAAAAGTTTAAAGTGCAAACACTTTAAAGAAACAATTCAGAGGGTTGAACTCATTAGGGAAAGAGTAATAACTAAGATACTAAGTAATTCTTTTGGGGAGCGAGAATGGTGAAAAGAGAAGAGGAAAGGGTCAGGTAAGTGATCTATAGGGAGGACAAGGAGGTGGGGAAAGAGCAGAACAAACATTTCAGGAATTCTAAAGTTAGTCCGTTATTTTTCTTAAGGCAATGCCTGTTAAATCCTCTAGGCTTTAGACAAACGGTTTGGGGATCCATTAGCAGGTTTGATTTAAAAAAAAAAAAAAAAAAAAAAAAAAAAAACTTTTTTAAGAGCAGCTTTATTGAGGCATAATTTACATTCCACAAAATCTACACATTAAAAGCGTATAATTCAATGATTTTTAGTTAAGTGTATAGAGTACTGCAACCATTGCCACAATTCAGTTTTAGAAACTAGCTCAATTTGAAGAAATAATCCTCTGAAAAGGTAATACTGCTTGTCCACTACAACATTGTGTGGGATTTATTCATATTTACATCTGCCTAAATTAGGCTCCACGTAACAGCAGACACGGCAGCCTCCCTGGCTTCTGAGTGAGTGTGTGCTGGGATTTGGGAATGACCTCAGAGGCCAGCCACCTCAGACTCGGGGAGGGGCCCTTGGTGGGGTCACAGAAGTCCCCTGCCACTGGCACAGCCTCCCTGCCTACTCCTTGGAAAGTTACAGAGAGCTTGCAGCCACACCCCCTTGGGTTGCCAGAGCCAGTAGGGTAATCCTGTGATCAGTCCCTACACCCGCTTCTCCTGGGAAAGCCTGAAGAAAATTGGCCAGTGTTTTGGCCTTCTGTTCTGGGTGCCAAGGCCCCGTATTGTTTTTGCATTTCTTAGAGACTGTCAGCACAACCTTCCCTCCCTCCCCACCAACCATGTGACAGGCTGTGCTGTCCCTTTATCTCAGGGCACAGAGTGACTTCCCTCATCCCTGGTCTTTCTGTTTCACTGAGAGTCAAGTGGAAAACAGAAAGGCAGCCCTATTTTAAGGCAAATGTCAGAACAAAGACACTGCTGTGCTTTGCTGGGATTTGTTAGCTGCAGACACAGGTAAAGAAAGGCCACGAGCAAATATTTGGTTGAGTAAAGAACCTGCTTAAACACCATGGATTTACTATTTAGGGGCAAAGTAACAACTGTGGAGTCAGAGTCTATTAAAGGGGGTCTGAACAAAAGGAATTTATGCCTTTATATACATGCTGTTCTCTTTTGAGAATTCTCTTTCCTCTTCTCCTGTCTTTTCATCTCATAGTTCCCTGCACCCAACAACTAACCACTCCTTTCTCCCTGTGACTCCTTATGGAACTCAGACCACTGGATGAGGCGTTCCTGTTCACCCTCTCTCCCTTCCACACTGTGAGTTTTGTAGGGATGGGGGTGTGTCTGCTCTTCTTTGTAACCCCAGTGTCTAAAGGTGTGTCCGGCACCCTTTGAGGGTGATCTGCACCCTTTGAGACTGGGAAGAGACTGAAAACAAAGAGGGGCTCCCATTCAGAACAAATATGTCCTCCTTCCGCTGGGCTAATCTGCCATCTTTTACATGGCCAGGGACTGATGTGTGATCATTTGTTGAATTAAGAAATTGGTTTGGACTCAGAAAGCACCAAATGTAAACTTCAATGTCAGATTGCAAGACAGAAGGCAGGAGGCTTAGGAGAAGGGCCTTTCCCAAAGGACTTGTCCATGAAGGGGTCATGGGGAATGCAGGTTCCGTGCTAAAGAGAATGAATTCACAAACACCACAGCCGTGCTTTGTGGGAATAAGGCAACCACTCCTCCTTACGTACATCTCTAGTCAGATCTGTATCTATGACAAGAAATACAAAGATGTGCTTTCAATTTAGAGTTTATGGAATGCCCTTTGCAATTTGAATTTTATCTGTCACCTCCACTTTTGTATCTCCAATACTTGGCACAGTCCCTGGCACACAGAAAGCACTTAGTTAACACTTGTGATACAGAGGAGCACTTCATAGTCTGGCAGGCTTCTTTCTTATAAATGCTTATTTTTTTGCCCCTATGTGCCCTGAAAACACAAATGTCTGGGAATTAATTTTCCATTAAACATTTCACTTGACTAGGAAGCAATCTGAACATGATTAATATATGGATAGTAACATCCATGGGAACCAAGGCCTAGGGGTTCCACCACTTAGGAAATAAAAGCCGTAAAAGACTCCAAATCTCAATCATCCTAAGGCAACTGATTATTGGCCTTCTACGTGGCCCCAGGAGTGTCAGAGGAGTCTGGGGGCTTGTGGGCCATCCAGGAAGAAGCTTGGGTGGAGGCGCAGGAAGGGAACTCACCTTTCCTGGGCACTTGTCCTGTGTCCATCATGTCCTGGGCTAAGTGCTTCCATCTCCCTCATTTCAGTCCTCATAACAAATCTGCCAGATGGCTATGGTGGTTGGGACTTCCCAAATGAGGAGGGGAGGATCACCCAGCTAGAAAGCGGCTACACCAGAACTTGAACATCAATTTGTCAAACTCTAAAATCTAAGCTCTCTTCACCCCACCCTAGGTCTGGCCTCCAGTGTCCTTCTGGACGTTGAGTCCCTGCAGAGCAGGGACAAGTCTCAATGTAGCTATCTCTACAGCCTGCAGAGAAGCACCAAAGCGTGTTTCCTGTGCTGCATTCTGTGTCACAAGCTGGGACTTCTGTGCTACTGAGTGGTCTGACTGCAGCCCAGCCCATGGTACATACCTACAAAGTGCTGTCCCCCAGCAATATGCTCGGGCAGGACTGATTTCACTGGCGGGTCACGGGCCATTGAGCAGAGATGTCTCCTTGCTATTACATAGACATTTGCAACTCAGCCTTAATGGCAAGAATGCAGGGGCTCAAGAAGGGCTGTCCAGAGCTGGCAGCATTTAAAGTCACTTCCCTATGTCTACTCAGACAACACAACGCTTCTGTGCTCTGCACTCAGCCTTCCTTCGTTCAACATTTAAGAATGGTTTTGAGTTGCGGGCAGTGGCTCACATCTGTAATCCCAGCACTTCAAGAAGCCAAGGCAGAAGGATCACTTGAGGCCAGGAATTTGAGACCACCCTGTCTCCACAGAAAGTTTAAAAATTAGCCAGATGTGCTGGCACGTGCCTGTAAGCTTCTCAGAAGGCCGAGGCTGGAGGATCACTTGAACCCAGGAGTTCAAGGTTATCCTGAGCTATGATGACACCATGTACTCCAGCCTGGAGCGACAAACCCTGTCTACTATCTAACCAAAAACAAAAAAACAAAAAACAAAAGAGAGAGAGAGAGGAAAGAAAGAAAGCAAAAGAGAGAGAGAAAAAAGAAAAGAATGATTCTGAGTGCCAAGTGTGGCCCAGTGTGGAGGTATAATAGGTCAGTGCCAGGAGGCCCAGGTCTCAGCCCCTGCCTGATCATCATGGAGGCAGGGGTCATTCTGCAAGGGCATTCTTAGGCAAATCACTCGTGCTAATTGAAAAGACTTGCTAGACTCTTGCTCAGCATTGCAGAACTTTCTAGGATGGTACAAATCCTCTATTTTTGCCCTTTCCAATACAGCAGTCACTAGCCATACGGGCCTACTAAGTATTTGAAATGGGGTTAGTGGGATTAATAAACTGAATTTTTAATATTATATAATTTTAATTAATTTAGATTTGCTTTTTTTATTTTATTTTTTTGTAGAGACAGAGTTTCACTTTATAGCCCATGGTAGAGGGCTGGGGTGTCACAGCTCACAGCAACCTCCAACTCCTGGGCTTAGGGGATTCTCTTGCTTCAGCCTCCCGAGTAGCTAGACTATAGGCACCAGCCACAACGCCCTGCTATATTTTTGTTGCTGTTTGGCTGGGGCCAGGTTTGAACCTGCCACCCTCAGTGTATGGGCTAGGGCCCTGCCCACTGAGCCACAGGTGCTGCCCAATTTAGATTTACATTTAAATAGCCCCATGTGGCCATGGGCTCCCTGCTGGACAGGAAAGTGAGGAACCCTCAGGTCCAGGAAACAGAGAAGGAAGAAGTGTAAGGCAGGACTCCAGCTCACACGAGTGTGGCTCCAAGCTCCATTCTTTCACGGGTTACGGGGTCAAGCCTCAGACACTTAACCTCTTCAACTGTCAGTTTCTTCTGGAAAACAGAGATAATAATGGCTTCCACGCAGACCACAGTGTCGGGAGGCTATTGTAAAATTCATGCAATAGCACAGATGTGGGGGATTTTCCATCTCCAAAAACCCATCATCACATTCACCAACATGTCATATCTAAAATTAAGTGGAAGGAGAGAGAAGTGGAAGATCCCCTAGGTGGGGCACTGGAGGGGAGGTGGTTGTGCTGACTTTTCGCTTTTCCCAGGGCTGTTCCTGTATGTGTTGTTAGACTAATTGGGTCAAATGACAGATCTAGTGAGATATTCAGATCCCCCCGATGCATCTGTGTTGTGCGATCCTGCCAGTCTAGTATAGGAACAGATCTGGCTGGCCAGGACTGGGATAGGAGGTGTCATCACTTAGACTTGCAGTACACTAGAAACAAAGGAAGAGTCCTTGATGTTCTATGGCAAGTAAAGAGACAGTGTGAAACATCTAATGTGCTCATTTAGATGGCATTTCCAAGGAAGAATAATTAAACAGAGATCTACCCAATAAAAAAGAAAGTAATGGATCGGGGGTCAGTCTCTCAAACTCCCTTTGCCCCCAAATATGCCAACTAGATAATTTTCATCAGCTCCATGTTAATAAACAACTTCTTATCCATCTGACACTTTAAAATGTTATTATAAATTCCTGGAAAATTTTTAAATAATCCCAATGCTCAGATAAGTCCACATACAATTAAATCAGAAATGGTGAGGATGGGACCCAGATGTTGGTATTTTTTAAGAACCCCCCCCCCAGGTGATTCTAAGAACACCCCCCAGGTGTGTCTAAGTTTGAGAACCAAGCATTTCGAGGAAGAGATCTGGGTGGAAACTCAGGAGTTAACTGCAGCAGTGAGCGCTGATCTGTATCACACACTCAAGGCCTAATCAGAACGTGCTGCTTACTGCAAATACAGTATGTCTCCACCAACATCCTCTTTAATAACATCTAACTTGGGCCAGTTCTATATTATTAGTGTTGACAGGGAAATTCCCCCATCGCACTGGTGATGGGAGGGGGTGGTGCTTTAAAATCAAGCCCTGCAGAAGTATTAAGCAGGTTCCGTAGCCCAAAAGCCCTGGACAGAGGAGCCGTTCCAATGACTTCTGCATACTGCCACCTGGTGGGGGCTGGGCCCAACTTCAGCGCCGTTCTTCCTCCTCGGGGCCCACCCCCTTCCCAAAGAGATGTAATTTAGGAAAATGTCATGCATTTTCAATCCAATTTACTGGTGCCTTCCACATTGATCAGACTTCCTTCTCCTTTTTCCTCCCATCTGGTTAATATAATTATTGCTTTCACATGGCAAAGCCATTTTATGTAATAGCTTTGTTTGCTACTATGGTTACAAGTTTAGTAGCACTTCGGAATACAAATCTATCATCCCCCAAAGTAGCTTTCTATTTGTCAAGGTGCAGCCCTTATGGTGCCAAAAAAAGCAAGCCGGGTAGTGGCATTAGTTTTCTGTCGTAAGGAAAGTGGCCTTTCTTGGTCTAACTGTATTTGAAAGTTCCCTGAGCCCAGCCTGGACACTCTTGAAAAATAGCTGCGTGCTGGCCCACTTTCTTCCCCTTGGAATTTTCCTGCCTGAGGAGGCACCCATGGGAAACTCTATCTGGGAGAAAGTAGGAAAAGTTGGTGGTGGGGCGGCCGTGGTTGCTGGGGCTGAGCCCTTGTGTTGCATAACTGGAGTTTTTACTGGCCAGTTTACTCTTGGCTGATTTATTTACCAGTTCAAGTGAAGGGCTGAGAATATAATCTCTCAGGAGTTAAGTTCCTTTCGATGTAATCCCTTCCTCTCATGCATCTGAAGCATCACCCCTTATTTCCTGGTGGAAATGGAGTTACAATCTCCCTTAAGGAAGGGGCAAAAGTTCAGTGCTGGGTTCAATCTGCCACCCTTGAGTGACAAAGTGTGATAGTGCTCTGCTTTGATGGATTTTCACACCCAAGTGAATTAGCCCCAGCCCTCAGAGCACAGAAGTGGCAAGGCCTTATGGAGTGGGGCGCTCCTCTCCTGCTCAGCGAGAAGCAGCTAACACTGGAGAGTTTACAAGTAACCTCCATGCAAGTAACCTCACCTGATCCCCATGACAGTCCCAGGAGGTATGTGTTGCTAACACCCCAGCATCACACCCATTTTATAGAGAAGGAAATTAAGGCTCAGATGGAGGAAGTGCTGTCTCAAAGCTACACAACTAACAAGTGGGCCTCATCGTCTTTGGACACTGAGTTCTGTTTTTATTTTAGGGACCCCTGGTTGCCAACGTAACAGAGCCTCACTTTCCAGATCCACAAACTATGGACCAAAAGAAAAGATGGAGCAGACAATACCAAGGGCTTCACTATGGCCTTGATTAAACCAAACTGAACAAACCCCAATCATCTTCTCCCTCCTATGGGGGAAAGTTATTGGTTTGGTAGCCCATTGGTGAATTTCAAATGACTACTAATTAACTAGCCATGTCCTGCAAATTTATTATCACACAGTAGGCAGGTATTTATTTACATCACTCACATTGAAGGATAATTTGCAGTTATATAATTTCATGGTAATTATGACTGGAATTTCCAGGCACTTTGGAAATGTGTGATTACCAACAACTGGCTTACCTTGGAATTAGCCCATTAATGACATGATTAGATATGGCCCAGGAAGAAAAAGGTGTTCTGTAAGGGACTCTATCTTTCCATTCCCAATGAACAGACAAGCAGGAACCTTGGAGAAATGAGGAATATTTTTTCTTCTTCTTCTTCTGGCAGGTGAAAAATGTAGATATGCAGGTTTGTCCTGTTTCTGGGCAGGTCTGGGGTGCCCTGGTGACAGGGAGGGGGCAGACAGAGAGGTGTGAGCTTGAGCAAAGGATTCGGGCCCTGAGTTGTAGCAGGCCGGTCTCCACACCTGTGGAGCCAAGGCATAGCCAGAAATCATCAACTTCTCGGGCAGAGAGTGAGGGAGCTCAGAGAACCTGTACTTGGGCTAAGGGGTACTCAGGAGACTGCTGTGTGTGGACCAGGAGAACATAATGTCCAATGCACTACAGGTGCCATGGAAATACACACAGTGCTCCTATAATATACACTGGGAATGCACCGTCCCTCCCCCTCCCAAAAAAAACCCCCAAACTGATCTGCAGGCTGGATTTCTGGCAGGAGTGTTCCCCCTGTCCTTCCCTTCCCCCCTCCTCTGAGCTCACTGTTGTCTGAGGGACTCTTGCTGTTGATATCACTGGATATTACTGGGCATGGGGAGCAGAAGCCCACACCGGTGGCCAGAGTGAGCAGCTAAGAGAATCATGGGCTCTCAGAAGGGCATGGGATCCTCATTAACAAAGGAGGAGCCTGGGGTCCAGAAGGGGTAAATGCGTGGGCCAAAGTCACACAGCAGATGAATGATGGAGCCAGGCCCGGAAGGCACACTGGCTACCTCCCAGTGATTTTCCATCATGCAATGCCTTTATGAGGGAGGAGGCTGGTGCTCCAACATTGAGACTAGGCTAATATAAATAATAGCTACATGGGGAGTGCCTCTGTGTCCATCACAAAAGCGACTCAAAAATTTTTTTTTTAGATTTTTTTCTTTTAACCTATTAACTGCTCCTATACAAAGGCTCCTGTATCAAATTCCCTTGGGCAGTCAAGAGTAGGCCAATATTTGCTCCCCAAGACCTGCAATGCCTCCCAATGACTAGAGGATGAAAGTTTTGAAGCCCATAATAATTTCCCTTTTCTCTGGCTGCTAGGGAGCTGAGAATTCAACTTGTCCTTAGATAGCAGTTTCCGTTAGAGTTTTCTTTCTCTCTCTCTCTCTCTCTTTTTTTTTTTTTTGCTTGATACCTGCTTTCATTTTACAAAATAGCTTTGATATTTTTCCACTTTTGGTTTTTAGTATACAATTTCTGGGTGTGGGTTGGGCTATCAACCCATAAAATCGATTTAAAAAACCCACAAATAATAAATCCTAACCACGCAGAAAATAAAATCTTACAGAATTTGCAGAAGATTTGGAAAGGATCACACACATTCCCCTGAGCTATCCACAAATGAAGGGGAAGATGAAGAAGACTCAGTTTTAGCAGAAAGGAACAGGAAAAAGAAGATTTTTCCCTTTACCAGCCTCAGCCGTACAATAATCATTAACCATTAACATCCAAAAGACTTGGAGACAGAAGAAAACGGGCTTTCTGGAGACCTTGGAGCTATGTAATTTGGGAAGAGAACTATAATAACTTGGAACGTATTTTATTTTATAAATAGCAAAGACAAATCAAGGGACATTTCCTGGTTGGCTGCAGTGTGCCTGGCACTGTTCATCCATTTATGGATCTATGTCTCTGCGTTCATCCATCCATCCATCATTTTATTAAATCCACCTCCATCACCTTTCTAGTTAACCTTTTCCCCATATTTCTCTAAGGCTGATTTCTTCATCTTTAATCTTTCAGATAAGAAAACAGAGGCTTGGAATTAAGTGATAATTTCAAGGTCAAAGAACATGAGATTGAACCTGTGCCCATTTGTATATGAAGCACACAATTTTTCTACCGTGTCACCCATACCCTCAGTAAATTGCTGTCACCTGGAACTCTCATTAGTAGGCTACTCATGTAGGTGCCTCTTAGGTCTAAGGTCACAAACCTTTGCCAGTACCCAAATTGGGCTCCCAGGAGAACAGGCTGTAGGGTACAGGTATGACGGGTGAGGATGACCCCCTAACCTAGGGGAGAGGTCCACCCCCAGGGGTTCATAGTTAACAATGAGCTATTACACGTTCAATAGCTATTTTACCCTAAAAGATAAAATTGTGATCATACCATTGCTAGCATATCGACAAATCTTCAAGTTCACCAAGGGTCAAGATGGATTTGATTAAAATGTTTATGAAATTTTTCCTTTTGCTAACAGTTTAAACAAGAATATTCATGTTTCCCTTTGTTACGTGATGTGTGGTGTCCAAAAATACTATTGTGCAGAACCACAGATGCAGGGCTTTTGAAAGTCATGCTTTTCTTGCATTAGGCTTAATTCAAGGAACAATCATGAGGTCCTAAATGTCTGGATTAAGCCTTAGGGCTCATTGGCTCTAGATTAGAAAATGAAGCCCAAACCCCAACCTTGGTTCCACCTCATAGCCTTCCAGGAACTGGTTTATTTCCCAGTCTTACAGTCATAATCACATGAAGTTGTTAATTTCCTAATGTCTATTTGGAGACCAATGGATGGTAGAAAAAACCTGATGCCTCCCTGGTGCCCCTACGATTCCACTCCTAAGAATACACCCAATGGAAATCCACACTTATACCTCCCCAAGGACGTGTGTGAGAATGTTCACAGAGCTACTACCACTCATAACAATGCCCACATGGAAACACCACTAACTTCATCAACAACTGAGTGGCTAAATTGTGGCATATTTCTACTGTGAAATATTATACAGCATTGAAAAAGAAAGACCTGTTACGGGCAAATCAACGTAAGTAAATTCCACACACATGATGTTAGGCAAAAGAAGTCACACATAAAAGCCACACATATACCACATGATTCAATTTCTAGAGAGCTTAAAATATACGCAAAACTCACCTACTGTGCCAGAAGTCAAAGAGGAGGGGTGGTGGTAGGCAAGGCCACAAGGTGGCTTTGGAGATGCTAATCCTATTCCATTTCTTGATGTGGAGATAGGTTATTAAAATAACCTATAAAAATTCATCAAGCTGCACAAATATAAGTTGTGCACATTCCTGTGTACATATTATATGTGTATTTCAATACATTTTTTTTAAAAAAAAGCAGATTCAAAGCTCATCTCTGCCACTCATTGTTTGGCTTTGGAATTCTGAGAAAACAGCATAATACAGTCCACGAAGAGGGCTGTTTTGAGGATCTAAGAAGAGGGTGCATATAAAACAGCGAGCATTGAACCTGACATAGACATGGTTGATGCTCGATATGTTCATAGTCATTCACTATGTAAAATGATCAAATATACATAAAACTAAAGACAGTAGTAGAACAAACTTTTAAGGACTCATCACCCAGCTCCAATAATTAGCCAAACAATGTGTTTTATCTATATTTGCTTCCTAACCATTAAAAAAGGCATCATTTAAAGATACGTATATCCATATATGTATCCATATAGACCAGTGTTTTTCAACCTTTCTTATCTCACAGCTCACTTGAACCTAGGGTTAAACTACCACAGCACACTTAAATTATGTTGATCCAAAAAAGTGTAAAAAAAGGATATAGTTAGTGTGCTTTGAATGTCTTTCAAAAATAATTTGACTAATGATCTTTAAAAATTTTCATGGCACACTAAGAACCTCTCACGGCACACTTTTTGAAAATCACTGATATAGACACTAGTTTGCAACTCCAGGAAAGAACTCTTTTTTAACAACATAAGATCTGTGGTTGCTAGGAGTTGGGAGGTAGGAGGGGTGAACAGGCAGAGCACAGAGTGTCTGGGCAGTAAGGTGATTCTGTATCAGACTATAATGGTGGATGCAAGTCAGTAGAAATTTGTCCAAGCACTCAGAATGTATAGGTCACTATGCACTTGGGGTAATTATGATGTACCAGTGTAGGTCCACTGACTATAGAAAAGGACCTTCTAATGGGGGCTATTAGTAGTGAGGAGGCTGTGCATGGGGTGGGGAGCAAGGGTACATAGGAGCTCTCTGCACCTTCTGTTCAATCTTGCTGTGAACCTAAAACGTTTCTTAAAAAACAAAAAATAATAAAGTCTATTAAAAAATGTAGTCACAACACCCAGATCATGAAAGACTACAACTACCATCCTACCTCTTGTCCAGTTTCCCTAGCTCATCAACGCCTTTTTACAAAAGATATTTTGCACACATCAAGGTCCAGACGAGGTTTTTCTCAAATCAAGATCCAACAAAATTATACGGTGTATTTTTTCACTCTTAATTTATTCACTGTCATAACAAGGGTGGTGGAAGGGGAGGCCATCCAACACACCTGACCAGCAATCACAGACTATTTTGTGGAGAAGGAAAATGGGGTGTTCTGTGAAGGCTCCTCAACACATCCAGGGTTTCTGTCTATAGCACTCCTCTGAATTCTTCAGAGCTGTGATTGGTGGCTGTCACTGTCAAAACTAGATCTAACACAGTAAAGGAGAAACCCTGTAACACAAGACTGGTGAATAGAAATGGGAGAACGGCTACTATTGTCGCATATATCTACAGAAGGAATTCTCTGAAGGGCATTTCCAGGAAGACAGATAAGGTGCGGTGTCGGGTTTCACTGTTTATATGAAACGTGTGTTTTAAGCTCCTCAAATAAATACCCTGCTCAAATTAAGGTGAAAGTGAAGCATGCAGGACCCACTTTTTGCACTTGGCATCTTTTCCCTCTGCTCTTTCAGCACTGCCCAAAGAAGCTGTGGTTTTCATCTTGCCCACTGGATACCTTCCTCTGAAGTCCGAACAAAGGCAGGATCACATGCCCATGCTGTATTTTACCTTGTGCTGAATCCTTAAAAAAAAAAAAAAAAAAAAAAAAAGCCAGCTTGTCTCCTGGATTGCCTGCATTTAAAAGTTCGTCCTTCCAATGAGACATCTCATGTGTTTTGTTAAATAACTAGCTAATGTGTCTGTCTCCTCCAACAAGATCCTGAGTTGTCTGAGGAAAAGGCCCTCCTTTTATATAAGTGTGTATTCCCCGGAACAGCACAGCGCTGGCGCACAGTAGGCCCAACAGCAAGTGTATGTGGGATAAATAAGCAAATGAGAGTGAACAGAAATGGTAGGGAAAATACCGGACTGGGAGTAAAGGGAGTCTTGGCCTCTGACACTCAGGGTGACTTGAGATAGGCCTCCAGCTTCCTGGGGATTCCAGTGATTTCTAAGGTCTCTCCAAACTCTTATTAATAAGAGTCTACACTTCTAGAATGTATTTATGCCACTTCCCACTCTGCTATGTTGATCCACCTATTAATTTACATCTGAAGACTAATTGCTAAACCGAGTACTGATGCCTTTTAGAACACTCCTCAGCAACAAAATTTGTTTTGCCGGTTGCCCTGTACCTTCCGTGTCTGTTGTCTGCTCACTGCAGATCCCACAGAGAGAACCCTCCCGTCTAACTCACCCCACGGCATGCCTCGTGCTAGACGTGGTTCAGCTAAGTCTGGCTGAAAGCTGGTGTGAGCAGGGCAAGGGGCCCAGAAGCCTTCTCCTACCCCCTCAGTCTGTGTGTGACCCTGCTACGAGCAGAGCTCTGGTGACTGATCATCACCATGTGTGGCACGTGCCACTGTGATTTGAAGGGGAGCACAGGCAGGTGAGCACAGGTAGGGCAGGCCTGCTGCAGACTGCCAAAGTGGGTGGAACTCCCCTGGGCACTTCTGTCCCCTGCCCTCCATCCCACACCCCATCGCAGAAAAGAATCCTAGCATTTAGCTTGCTGACAACTCATCTCCATGATGTGATAGCTGACGACTTTTCTGAGGCTGAAGGTGTGACCAATATAGGTGCTGGGAGAATGGAAGGGAGGGGTTGAGTTTTATTTATCCAGTCCTTTTTCATTCATTTAAAATTAAACACACAACTTTAGTATTCTCTTAAGTTTTAAAAACTCTTCTTGCACACCACTGCCACTAATATACAAGAATGCTCATAGTCTACAAGTATAAAAACAAAGATCTGAAAAGGAAAAAAACTCAAGTTACCATACTATAAAGTCCTTACTATAAAGTCCTTTTAAGTTATAGAGCCTTCTAGATTATTCTGTATAAGTAAATATGTTTCTTACATGCCCATAATCATACTTCTCCTCATCAGGCTTAATGGAATTCTATTCTATTTCTAATGGAATGGAAACTCCTATCCTATTCTATCCTACCCTAATGGAGTACAATATATGTAATTTTATTATATGGCTGCAATTTTAGTTTGCTAAAGTGGGCAGTCACATTTTGAGAGGGAGTTATTAATAACAGAAAACTTCAGGACACAAATGAAGGAATGTTTGGTGGTAGAACAATTTGTAAGACAAAGTCTTCCCCAGCCCAACTTCCATTCTCCAGGGAGAAGGCCCTCTCTCCCCACTGGCCCCTTCTCCTGGCTGAGCACGCCATTGGTCAGTACACAAACACAGGGGCCTACAAAAGCAGGCCAGGAAAAGAACAGGTCTTGAAGTCAGAAAACCAGGCTTCCAATTCCAACTCTGCTTGCTAGCTCAGGGACCTTGGATAAGTCCCTCATCCTTTCCATGTTCAGGTTCCTCATTCATTAAGTAAAACAGGAATATCCAGTCAAATTAAGTAGCGAAACACCTAAAACACAGGGTGGCACACAGCAGCAACCAGATAATGTGGCAAAAATACTTTGTAAACTGTCAGAATCGTAGAGATAAGAGTAACAATTATCAACAAGACACGCCACCATTTTCAAAGACTCAAAGTTAGTCTGACAATTGAGCAGGCTCCTCCATACTGCATCCTGGCAGGTGGATCCTAGCTGCTGCCACCAGTGCAGAACACTTTCTCAATGGCAGTTTTTCAAAGTTGGCAGTTTCTCAACGTTGGAACGTCTCCCAGCTCCGAATTTGTCACCTTCAGACTATCTATCTTCTCTAAATAGGATTGACTTCGAAAGGAACATTTTAAATGTTCCCTTAGTCAAACTTAAAGGAGACAGGCGGGCTCAGTGAGACTGGCCGAGAGATGCTGAGTTATGCAGGTACACACTGCTAGTGGCCACAAATCACAGCTCTGGCTCCGTACCACCTTTCCAACCCCACAGCACTAGTAGTTCCTTGGGTGTATGGCCCAGTAATAAAGACTCTCGTACCTATGGACTGGCTGTCCTCAGAGAGGAATTAGGGCCACCCCCCACAGAGGGGCTCCTATGGGGCTTTGTCCCAGCAGCTCTACAACTCAAACGTGTCCTCCATATTGGGCCGCAATCGGCAGATTGGCCTTCTGAGGCAGAGCACTTTGCCACTCTGAGCCTCAGATTCCTCACCAGGAACACGACTGTCAGGATTCCTTCTTGCTCAGAGTGACATGAACCCATAAGTTTCTGTTCATTTTTGTGTTCCCCTGGTGCCCAGCACAGTGCTTATAATAATATAGGTGGTATGGGATCTGCTGAATGAATGAGTGATGAATAAGTGGATGGAAATTCTGTGCTTGCCATGAATGCAAACGCAATGGTTAGAGAATTATACTCTTAACTCATCGCATGGTATCAAGTGATGCCAAAGCCCTGTCTGGCTTGCCTGGTCTGACTGAATGGGAGCACCCATGAAGCCAGTAGCATGGAGTATATGAAATTGGAAATGCTCTTGAATACCTAGTGCGGAAGGCTGCTATAGCAGGGGCCAGGATACATTGCATGGGGGCCTGGAGAAGTGACTTTTATAACAGGTGTACCCCTAGAGTTTGGGGGGGCCGGTCCACATCTGCATTTGTTATAAGCTGTACATTCAGTGACATATGGCTATTCAAATGTAGCCACCCTGGAGCACAACCTGGAATATCTTCAGACCTGGCATCAGCTGGCACAGGGCTCGCTAAAGCTTTCCATAAGCCTTGGCGAAGTTTCACACACCATTAGGCCCATGGACACGGCAGTGCGTGCAGGTCCAGAGTGACCGGGCAGAAGGCAGAGTTATTCCAGCTTCCAGCCTGCTCCAAATCCAAGCCCAACCCAGGGTACACTGGCTTCCCCGTGAAGCAACACGTCAAATTATATTTTAAGTACAGTGGTAAATCTTTCCAGAAAGGGTGTTTGACAATGTGGTGCAAAGTTAGAAATGTGTGTACACTTTGCTCCTGCAGTTTCATTCCCAGGAGATAATTTGAAAAATGCACAAATATGTATATTTATATAGATGTTTACATAGAAAAATTGAAAACAACCTAAATGTCCATGACTACTGATACATCAGTTATATACACTATAATTTCCTAATGAATGAAATACTATACATTATAAAAGTGATGCACAAATACACTATAAAAGATGCCCACAAGATATTGTATTATTGACCTCACAAAACCAGTTTATATGATATACATGTAAATATATCTAGATTGTGCATGGAGAGATATTAGGAAGGTTCTCACAGAAATTTTAGCTTTTTAGCCAGATCTTGAAATTTATAGTAAATTTAACTCTGCACTTTCTATTTTTCTTTACAGTTTGGGCTCTTCACAGTATGTGTATTCTTTTTTAATAACAGTGAAAAAAAGATTTTCAGTTTGGAATAAAAAAAGAATTTCAATGTCAGCCCTGTGAGGGACAAAGAAAAACTGATCTCTCCAAAGAGCTGGAAGGCATCTCGGAGTGTGTGTGCACTGGTCACGCGCACCCTTCTCATGTAAGTGACCAGGCAGGAAGTACTCAGCAGGTGTGCCTCAGTTCCCTACCAGCTGCCAGGTAACCAATTCCTGAAGCAATGGGGGTTCTACAAAGTGAGACTTCTAAGGAAGCCCCATTTTGTGCATTTTGGCATGGGGGGAAGAAGACTTGCCCTAACGCCATTTATAATGCTCGTTTACCATGCCCTGCCCCCCACCCCCACATCCTGAGCAGAACGGAGCTGATGAACCACTCTGACCATTACTATTAAATAACGCTTCTCTCAGTTTCAGATAGAGTCCTTCCATCTTCCTCCTTCTGCCTACTTTTACCTACAAGGGGACTTAAAACCTGAAAACACAAACCTTGCAGAAGGTTGAGAGTCAGATTATAAGTCTACCAGTCCATTGTCTTCATTTTACAGAGCAGGATACACAATTTGGAGAAAACAAATTTGAGTTGGCTACTGACAGGACCTGGATTAGCACAAGATCTCCCAGCCCCAGTCCTGTGCTCTCTGCACCTTCCTCACATCCATGCCCTTGTGTGGGGCCCCTATTTTCTCTTGATGGAATTATTGCCATAATCAACAAGCAAGTTTTCCCTCCTCCAATGTCCTGCATGTTAGAGCCCCAGAGGATGTTCCCAAAACACCGATCTGACCCTGAATAAATCCCTTTAAATATCTTGGCCCTGAATCAATCCCTTTAAATGTTCTTCATGCACACTCCAGGACAAAATCCAGGCTCCTCTACATCTCACCTGAGCCCCAATAAGAGCTAGCCCCTGTTCCAGCCTTATCCTCTTTTGCTTGCTAAACTCACATGCACCCTATACTTCAAACAGATTAAACTCCTTACAACCTCTCTTTGCCCTATCTGGAACAATTTTCTGCAATTTTTCTGCAATTTCTGCCATTTTCTGCTCAGAAAACTCCTACTCTTCCTTCAAAACCCAATTTAAGTATCCAGAATGCGTTCATAAGCCTCCAGGCAGAGTTATGTTCTCTCTCCCATGCCCCTATTGACTCCTAGGAATCACTCTACAGCAGCACTCAGTAATTGTGGAATATGTTACCATTCTCACCACAGTGTAATTTCCTTGAATTCTTGAGTTCTGTCCCATTTATCTTGCAAGCGCAGACCTTAACACAAAAATGGAAATTAATTTTTAATAAAATCCTGTGGAATAAAAAACATGTGGATGACTAGGTTAGACAAATGAATGAAATCCTGCTGCCATTCCCTTTATTCACGAGTTCTTCCACAAGACGGAAACTTCTAGAAGGCCAAAGCAAAGGGAAAACAGTTGGCACTTTTCTAAGTTATTCATAGATCCCGGTGGCACCCTAAAGAAATAGCATTTCACACACAACAGCTGGAAATGCTTCCTGTTCTCTTGTCAAGTAAATGAGAATGTATTCCAAAGAACTAAGCTATAACTACTTAATTTAAGGATTAATTTCAACCTGAAGTACTAATAAACTCCTGAAAATACAATCAAAATTCTAGACTGGAAACTCAAAGAAGCCAACAACCAAACCACTCAAACCAGGTATGCCTGCACCCCCTCCCCCAGAAACTGACAAACCCCTACGGTAGGAGCTCCATGAACACAACTTGTCAAAGAAACTACTTAATCAAATAGAGGTGTCAAAGCAAAACAACAGGCAGTGAGGGAGCAAACTGTTTTTGTTTTCTTTGACTCTTTAGAATTGAAAAAACATTCTGAGTTTATCTGATTCAATTTATCCTCATGGTCAGGGAGGAATCAAAAGCTCAGAGAGGTCAAGTGACTGCTCCACAGTTGCACAGCAAGTTCAAGGGGAGTTAGAACTGGGTCTGGGGCTTCCGATGGCTTCTGTGCCATTGTGCCAGTAATGCAGAGCCCTAGGCATCAGCTCTTCTGGAAGGTTCCAGACAGCACACAGGATGGGGTACGAGGGACACAGCTAATCATCCCCAGAGATGTCTAGCTGAGGTTATTTTATTTTATTTTTTAAATTTTGAATTGCTTGGTGAAGAGAGTCTCAAGTCCAGAAGCAGACACACTTGTGTGCCCCTCCTCTCCGTCCCGCCTTTGTTCTTCTCTTTGAACTGGGTCCACTGGAGGAGCATTGTACGCTGCCCCTGCTGGGTCTACAAGGCCCCTTTTTGGTTCAATTAATGAGCCATAAATAACCCAATGAAGGTGTCAACAAAGAGGGTAATTTATCATGCCTTGTCAGGAGGGCGAGCCTCGTGAGGCAGACGCCCTTGTTCACAGTCTGGTGCAACATGTTAAGATTTATTCCTGGCCAGGTCCCTCCTCTGCCAGGTCCCCCTCCCCCACGCCAAAATTTATCTTCCACAGGAATCCTCACAGGTGTGCTGCTTTGACAAATAAGCTATGAAGTCTGGTATTCATCACCGGCTGGTCTTTGTTGGGATGAAGGCAGCGGGAAATACATTTATTTTAGGGGAAGGTATTTGTGATTCAAACATGTTCAAGGAGAGCAATGAGGTTATTTCCATCCTCCAGGTTCTGTAAAAGGAGAGAGGGAGATAAGGCTGGGACAGCCTCTTTCTTCATTATTTACTACTTGAAGGAAAAACAGCCCTGGCTTTACTGAGATGGTACCCTTCGCTGCCACTCTGGAAGCCCCAGTCCCATTTCTTGGAAATGTTGGGTTGGAAAATCTTACATTGGAGTAGAAAGTGCTGCGAGATACCTGAAATGCCTGAAATCACTTTACCAGGAGGTTTTCCACCTTGGCTATCAACGCTGGCTTCCCTTGGAGCACTGATCCTGAAATATGAGTGTGCCTAATAGCCCTCTGGTGTGCTTGCTAAAATACAGATTCCCGGCCCCTTCCCCTCATCCCCCTAGGAGAATCTAACCTTAGAAATCTAGAGAGGAGCCAAGGAATTTGTACGTTGACAAGCTCCTCTGCTCTCTTGTTTTCAGATGCAGGTAGTCTGTGGAGCCTACTATGGGCTGGGCCAAGACACACTGTTTGCAGTCTCTAGCACATCCACTTACACTTTCGGCACCAATGGAGGGATGTCCTCTATCTGTTCTGTCCAGCCACTATTCTCTTGTGGTTATTGAGCATTTGAAATGCGGCTAGGGTGAGAGAGGAACTGAACTTCTTAATTTTAAATGATTTCCATTAATCTAAATGGATGCAACCTTGTGGCTGGTAGCTGCCATATTGGGTGGTGCAGCTCTACCCACCACTCTGTATATTTGAATTCTGGGGCACAGATACACACTAACAAACTCAGCATGCCCATGAGACCTGATATACCAGTCTCCTCTCTCTTCCCCCTGTTTTGACATCTAAGAAATATTGCAAGCCCCTAGGGTGTGCCCTATGGAGTCACTTACAAACAAGAAGAGGGAGGAGCAAATCCTCCCACCTCCATTGCCAAGGTTTACAAGAACAGAGAGACAGAACTAGCCAATTTCTTAAGTACCTTCTATGTGGGACCGTGTGGAATGGCTTTGAGAATAAGATATGGCCCTGGTCCCTTAGGACCAGCTGCCTTCCCTCCCAATACAAAGAGGGAAGATAAGTACACACGTGACCCAACACCAAGTGGCCCACTGTGAGGCATAGGATGCAAGGTGTCAGGAGTCCTTATGAGGTGAACTCTTGCGGACATGAGCCATTCCTTCCCCACTTTGGAATTAATGAGACGGCCTAGAAGTTCATTGTGCCCAATTCACTGGAAGAACTTAAATTTCTGAATTCCTTAAGGTAGGATCCCCACTGTCTCTGCCATGATGAGATGGGACTCATCTATGGTCACACTTAGCATGTGGTGACTGTCATCACCTATGCCCTTGCTAGCCTGTAGAAACTGTGAGAGCCATGAGCTAGCCCAGCGGCTGAGCCTGGTAGGACACAACCAGTATGTTCTGAAATGAAATGGCCTCACATTTGCCTAGGAGAGGACCCTAAGTCCTGCTTAAGCCTTCACGTCAGGGGAGCAGGTGGCCCTGAAAAATGTAAAGTGGTCTGTTCTCTGGGGTAAAGGGGCATGGGTGTTCCCTTTCTCTAGTATTGTGAGTGGGACTATACTATACAGAGATATTTTAAAAGGCAGGAGAGAAAGGCGATTGCTTAAAAGGTCTCAGGAGAAACTCTCTGCCTGTGAGAAAATTCCACCTGGGAAAGCAGAGGTGTGTCTGACGGTAGCAGAGAGGTTCCAGGCCTGCAGGTGGGGCCAGGCAGGCCAAGTGGGTTTGATGCTCAGGGCTGCCGGCTGCCCAGGGGTACAGAGCCTTTGTCACCGGAGGGAAAGGCAGCCCACCAGCCTCCACTGGACCACCTGCCAACATTAGACAAGCCCTCCTTCCTACCCAAGCACTTTTCCTCACTCCTTTGGCTTCCTGGAGAAGCAGAACCCCAACCTATGGCTGCAGGGGGAATAGCTAGGGAGAGGAGAGGCCTGGCTCTGGCTTCCAGAGGGGAACGCTGCCAATCTCCCAGACTCCTGGAGTCTTTCAAGTCTCCGACATTTGATTCCTCCTTTCATCTCATCAAGTGGCCTTGTTTTGCCTCCAGAAAATAGGCACCAGTATCAAAAGGTGCATGTCTGATGCCAAGACGGAATGCTCCAGAGTGCCCTGCACAGGGCTGCACTGCCTCCCCCTGCACACAGGGAGTGTCACAGGCAAGGTCCTCACGGGTCACTGGCCACTGTGAACGCCTCATAACCAAATGTAAGGGCAGGAAAAGAAGAGACACCGTCCAGCAAAACTCTCGGCCTTCTCCCTAAGCTCTTTGCCGTATGGTGATAGCTCGGACCCAAAGGAGCTGGCTGGGTTCTCCAGTTAAATATTTACTTGCCCAACTAAACATAACCCAGATGCCAGAAGTTAGAATCTGGAATGTATCATAGGACCTGTTCTAATACAGAATTCTCTTTAAAAAAAATTTTTTTTTTTTAAATTTCATGTTAATGTAAGCATACAAACAACCAAATCACAATATTTGAATTTGCTAGGTAGAGTCCTTCTTGTAGCTATGTCCTGAACCCAAAAGGTGTGCCATGCACCCCTGCATTGTACCCATTCAGTGGGAGCACTCCAACACCCCCCCAAGCCAGGATTCTCAAAGCAATCTCTAGAAAAATATTGAACCAAGAGAGTTTTCTCCCCCTGAAAGGGGAGAAACTTCTCATCCAGCAGTGGTGGGACAGGGAACGGGGCTAATTTCTACTTGGAATAGCACAGAAATACCAATGCCTTTGAAGTCACCTTGGAAACCCTGGGACCCCTCCGATTTCATGGTGTTTGAAGTTTCCAAGATCACTATTGACGGGAAATCACTAACGACTGATTACCCTCAGAGAAGGCAAGGTTGCTTGAGAAGCAGTAAAGACATGAGAAATGGGGTGCCATGACCGGACTTGGACCAAATTCCAAGGTAGTTTCTTAAAAACTCTTTCACCTGACATTAGGGCTGGGTCATTCTGGACCTTCCTAAAGAGAAACCACTAGGAACCATTGATTCCTTCAGATGCCACTATTGCTCACTCACAGCTGTTCATTCACAGTTGGGGAAACTAAGGTCTTCCTGTGACCAAATAACTAACAGGTACATTAAAAAGTTTCGTGTTTGTATATGCATTACCACCAAGTGCCAAGTTTCTCCATGTAGTGCAAGGAAACAATTTTAATGCAACAGCTCGAGATATGCAACTTGAACTTGCCTAGAGCCCTGGCATCGTGAATGTATGGTTCCCTTCAGATCTTGCTCGCTAAGGGATCTTGCTCGCTAAGGGACATTTGGCGGGGTGGGTAACTGGTTGGGAAACCTCCCAGGAAACCACAGCTCCTGCAAATGACTCAGTAGGTGGTTCTGACTCAGAGGAGTCAGAACCAAGCCCATGGCCCAGCCCCATGCCAAGACTCCCTGGCATGGCAGAGATGCTCTGAGCTTGGGCTGGCATGCGATACTGAGGACCTCTGCTGTTCACCTGTAAAGGGAGGAAGGCTCTTTCTGAAAAGTGACCAGGGAGAGTGAACCAGAAAAGCAGCTGATTTCACTCAGCGGCCTGGCCCTCCAGCCTCTCAATTTCTGAAAAGTTCTGCTGGCTTTCTACATCAGGCAACCTTTTAACTCTTCCTCCTTACTCAGGAGTTTCCAAGGTGTCTCCCATGGTCAAGGACTTGTTGACACAGAATGCCTCTGCTAGTTTTGATTCTGTTGTCTCCTAGGGTTGGGATCATGAGCAATCTCTTACTGTGGGCCTCAGACCCCTCCCACCCTAATTCCATCATCAGCCCTAGAGCCTCTATGCTCTCACACCCCTCTCCTGGCTTAAACTCTGCCCTGGCTCCTCCTGCCTAAGGAATCATGTCCAGACTCCCTAGCCTGGTATTCAAATCCCAATCTATCTTTTCAGCCTCAGCTTCCTCTATTACTCTCTTTGTGGCTTATGTTCTGGGTGCACTGGACCACTCACTCTTTCCCCAATGTTCTATGCATTCCCCATCCCCCATGACTCTGTAGTTCCTTTTACTTGAGATGTCCTCTCTCTGCCTCTTGAAATTCTGCTTATGGCTCAAGGCTCAGAACAGTTGCCACCTCCTCCTCCACGCACCCTCTCCAGCTCATCTCTTGTGCAAACAAGCCCTTTGATCTCTTCTGCCACCCTCCTATTGACATATAGCATACTGCTCTGAATCACAGGTGTTTGTGTGAATGACATCTCTCTCCTCCTGGATGGCACACTCTCTAAGCAAGAGGGGTAGCAGACGTTGTCCTCCTCCTGTTTTAATTTCCTGTCATGACAGGGTATACAAATTTGTTCTAATGAACAAATTGAATGAATTCGGAAAATCTAGACGAATGTTCTAAAATTATCTGCAGCTGTGGTATTTCATCCCAGAGGTGGCTGCACATCAGTAATAAAAACCAGCCCAGCCACAAGCTTCTCATATGGGAAAAGGCAGAGGCATTGGTGCGATCCATTCTGCAAGGCATGGGATGTCTTTGGGTGTGTGCATGCCGACTCCCACAAGCCAGATGCAGCATCTGCCTTGACAGGGCCCAGAGAGGCTGGGCTCCTCATTTCTGAACGTGATGAGAGGTGCACTGGTGTCTTGCAGCTGACAGAGGTTCTGGTAAAAAAACACCCACTTAGCATAGCCCCAGCCCCAGCGCCAGCCCTAACCCCACACCATATGTATCCACGGGGGTGGGGCACAGTGCCCTCTTGGCAGTGAGCCAGGAGGAGAGCTGCGATTTGGTTTCTCTGTGCTCAACAGGCAGCCCTGATCTGTGTTAACAAGGCTCCTGCTTCCGTGTGACTAGCTAACCAGGAAGCTGCTGCCTGTCTCCTGCAGGGATCCCATCTCTAAATCTTGTGCACCTGCCCCACAATGGCCAAATGAGGGAGGGAAGAGGAAGATGTTGCTAAAGAGCTTTTCCACTTTCCTCCTAGAGACTAGACCAATATTCTCAAACTTTAACCAGGATCAGAGTGCCCTAGAGGGCTTGGTTAAACACAGATTGCTGGGCTAAAACTCCAGAGTGTCTGATTTAGTACCTCAGGGATAGAGCCCCCAAATTTACATTTGTAACAAATTCCCAGGTGATACTGATGTTGTTGGTCCGGGGGCCATACTTTGAGAACCTCTGTACTAGGCTGCCCCAAGAAAGGCAAAGGAAACCATCAGTGGTTGGACAAGAAATATGACTGTCGCTGTGCCTCTGGGCAAAGCCCCATTACAATCTGTACTCTGCCATAGATTGTAAAGGGGCTTTGCCCAGAGGCAGGGAGACAGTCTACCTATACCAGGGGCCCCACTGCCTGTTCCTTGCCTATAAAATAAAATGCGGACTCCACAGCCAAGCTTCTGTCAACTACTAAGCCCTCACTGTGTGCCAGGCACTGTTCTAAAATCTTTACACATTATTAGATCATTTAATCCATGTAATTCTATGCGGTAGCCACTATTAGTATCCTCATTTTAGAAATGATGACCTCCTTAGGGAGCCTTCAGGAAATATTTTATGAATGAATGAATAAAAAGATGCTCGGGAGCATTTATGCCATGTGCTACAGAGGACTGTGTCCATGCCAAGGGAAGCCATCAGAAAGTGAAGAATCGGTTTGCCAGCCGGTAGCTGTTCCTGCTCTCCACCAAACAAACCGTCCCCTGTAACTGGCTGGATATTCTGGCTTTGTGTAGACATCTCCTCGCTGGGAGGAAAGCCAGAGTTAATCCTTCACAAAGGATTGTTTAATAATAACCAGAAACTGGAGGAGGGCAGAAAGGAACACGGTGATCTCACATGATCTGAGGAAAATGGTCATGGTCTTCCCACCGCCAACCAGTGACCCTGCTGTGAGGTTCCTTAATTTTTATTATAAAAATAGAACATGAATATGTCTCGCCTGATTATCACCACCAAATGCACCAGCAGAAACATCGAAGGCTGCGTACTACTCTAATGCAACACTAATGCTTACACAGGAACAGAAAACCAGGTCATCTTTGAGAGTCTATAAATGGACAGCCTTCTCTATTACTTATTTATGTTTCCCACCTTTTACTTAACCAGCCTTGAGGCCCAAACAGAGAAACACACCACACACAAAGTTACCAGCGCAGATAAATTAAACATCAGACTCAAATTGGTAGCTTCCTCCTGCATTGCTTTGGCCGGGGTGGGCTTCACCAGCTAGTGCTGTGCAGAGGGTCAGCAAAACATGACCCTTTGAGACTGGGGCAGGCAGGTCCTTCCTCAGATGTGTGTGTCCCTTCTGGAAGTTAGCTTTGCCCTTCTCGAAGAACATTCTGATTTACCAGGGACAGAAGACAATGACTGCAACACAAGTTTGGACCCAAATCTTTTTGAGCTGGGCAAACTGAGATCAATGTTGTTCAATCTATTACCAGCTGACGTGTCTGGGTCACCTGCAACTGTTTCCCCAGGGGACTTGCCCTGCAGTTTCCCAGTGTCAGGGTTCACCGTGGTAATATTAGCCACGGGGAAGTGCGCACACCAGAGTCCTTGTGCAAAGTTGCAGGAAAAAAACCCCAGCCAGGCCAGGAGCTGTGTCTCCGAGGTCTGTATGCCATGAGGGCAGCCCTCCTGAGTAAAGGGAAGACTCACTTCTGGGAGCAACACGACTTGCCTTACTTACGGTTTTCCTTCTGGCTGCGCACAATAGCCCTCTCTTACTGTGAACAAACTAGGTTGCTCCTGGCCAGTGTTCAGTTTAGCCTGGTGCTAGGCAACCTACGAAGTGGCTCTGATGGAGGGATCCAGTGTCACTAGCAGCGCAGAGAACATTCCGGAAACAGTCTGGACTGAGATGCAGAGGGCACCCTCACACATGTGCTAGCCTGCAGCTTCTAGCAAACAGTGTCTACCGTCTCTGTCCAGCTTCACCCACAGGAGCTACAGAAGTGAAAATGTTTACTTAGGCATTTTCTCTGTCACCATCTGGCACCTCAAACGTGGATCACAGTGCCTCCATCCTCCCCGGAGAGCCACTGTGAGCAGTGACCAGCAAGCACCATTGTGACCCGGCTGTCACGACAAGCCTGGTCATCAACACTTCATCTTTTTCTTATGTAGAGGATTAAGTACCTCTTAGCTGGTTAGAAAAATTAGCAGTTAATACTGATGAAGTGTATAAAGTAGACATTTTGTTGAGGGGACGGGAGAAGATGACATTATTATAGAAATCTCCAGATGCCAAGAATTGTGTATCTGAAAGCACACAAATAAAACCATTTCAATAAGTAATACTGAGCTGATGTAAGGTCTAGCTATTAGGAGTAATGTTAGACCCTACACTTTGGGAAGGAAGAGTGTATATCTGATATTTCTATTCCAGCCATAACAACTGCAAACATTTACTTACTGTGTTCTAGGCCCTGTACAGGCTCTCTGTGTTGGATGATCCCATTTCATCATCACAACTTTACAGAGAATGTATCACTATCATCAACCCATTTAACGAATGAGGAAAAGGGGGCACGCAGGTGGTAAGTGGCAAAGCTGGAATTAGAACCCACACAGTCTGACACCGGAACTCAGGCTGCCCCTTCTGCCATGCAACCTTCCACTGAGCTCACAGAGGGCTGGAGCCCTAGTGTGGGTGGTCTCTGAATTCTTCTAGATAGCACAGAGCTTGATTGAACATGGGTGTAGCTCAGTACTACTTCCCCTCTGTGTGATTATAACTGTTCATTTCATAAGGCTTTTATCCTGATGAGAAAAGCACTTATCCTCTTACAGTTGGAAAGCTAAGGTCTTCCAAACTTAGGGAAATCCTGCCTCATTAAGGCGTGAGATATCAAGCAGAACAAGATAAGATCATCATAGATTTCCTGAAGCTGGGTGTGACCATCAGTTCAAAGCCCTGACAATTCTGTTTTCTACCCACTGTGGACAAAAACTGTGTGATTGGTCCTATGAGCCCATTCTTGGGTGTGATTCCAACATCCCGAACTCCAACTTGGGTCTTCCCAGCTCAATAATGTCTGGTGCCATCACAGGCAGCAAGGTGCAGTTAACAGCCTTCTGAACTGGAACATCTGGGTTCAAGTCTCAGCTCTGACTACTGTTAACAATTTGCATGACCTTGAGCAAATCACCCAATCACTCTGTCCATGTGATAGTATCAGCCAAGTGGGGACGATGACATTTGTGATAATGTTACATAAGCCTGCATACCTCAGAGGCTCACAGGCCAGTGAAGATACTGTATATAAAAACATACATTAATATAAATAACATGAACAGTGATAGTAGCAACATTTCTTTTTTGCTTATTATGTGCCAAGAACTCCATGAGATGGATATTATTATCTGTATTTGCCAGTGAAGAAGAGGAAGGTGTGGCTCACACAAAGAGAATAAGCAGAAGCAGAATTTGAACCCA
Organism: Loris lydekkerianus; assembly: GCA_963574355.1. Lineage (NCBI taxonomy): Eukaryota > Metazoa > Chordata > Mammalia > Primates > Lorisidae > Loris > Loris lydekkerianus. The sequence continues at coordinate 35,370 of CAUYPK010112890.1, forward strand.
GGTTTCTCCAGCTCCTGCTTTCTGAACAGAGCTGATATTGCCCCCAAAGAGATGAAAATTTGTTTTGGGGGACAAAAAAAATTATACTGTTTTTATGTATGTATACATATGTACAGTATATAGCAAATGTAGAGTGTCTCTGTGGTATTAAAATCTAATGGGGAGGACAAAGGGGGAAAAACAATGCCTAAAAAATCTCTTTAGGAGGCAATAATGACAGAAACTTGGAAACGTGTGGGTCTAACTTCTCCACATCCTTCCATTTCCCATAATTAATAAAGATGCTCATTATTACCATGCCAGTTAGGCTCCTAAGTGGAAGGCTGCATACTGTGTTCAGATAAGATCCCAGAGAAGCAGCTGACCACCTTACTTGACATTGTGAATGGTCTAGCCTGGGGGTCACGTGCAAATTGTTCAAATATCTTCACATTTAAATTCTAAATGATAGATCTTCCGCTGATCAAAATAGAAAGGTAACCCATCATTAACGCTGTCCACTCTCCACCCTGGATCCAGGTACAATTTTAGATCACTTTATAAAAGCCAGAGGAGGAAAAAACCCGTTTTTAACATTTTAATGAAATATTGGGAAAAATAAAAATGATAATTGGTACACTTAGAATGCTAATAGGAAAGTGCCTAGAACTGCCAGGGGCTGTATGAACTCCTGCTGCTTCTTTGGCTACTGAAAAAACTTGAGATGTTTGTGTAAATTCCAAGCAGTACCTGTGGGTTAAGTGAAATGGCTTATGCCCCGCGTCGCAAACCAATCAGGCTTATTCCATGCAACATATAAAAAGTCCTGTCACCAGCAAAGGCCTGATCAGGGCATCGCCCATCAGTCCATTTCAACTCGCTACATCCTGCCATGGTCCTGCTCGCTCTTTGGCCTGGCCATCGCCACTCCTGACACCCTCACTGGCCTCCTCACTTTCAGTTCCCACTTTGACTCAACGCTGTCCCGGAGACACTCTTGGCAGTTCACTCAGGATTCATCTGCTGACCCACTCATTCATTCATACATTCATCAATTCATTTTATTGTAGCAACAAATAGTTACCCCCCCTCACCGGAGCCAGGCACTGTGGCTCTGCCTCTCGGTCTGAGTGGCCCAACCATCTGGGCCAGCCTTGCCCAAATTCCCTACTGGACACAGTGGGCTGGAGAGGAGGGACTCTCAGTCATCGGAAACTTCATTTTGTACAGATTGCCTTTCTGGCATTCTTCTGGCTAGAAGACGGCAGGCACACACGTGCTCGCTTGTAACACTGGGCCAGGCCGGTCCTGAGGCAGCAGCGATAATCAATCCAGTTGCCATAGCGGCCGTAAGTGTTCATTTACCACTACGCGACCTGGGGCGATAATATATTATGCCTTGCGCCAGCGGGAGCCATGCCAGCTGCAGCACGGGGCGGCCGTGTCGGCCATCAGTCACCACTCCCCTTCACAACCTTTTGTTCCCCACTCATTACAGTGAATTATAACCAGGGGACAGCACATTTTTCAGGAGAGTCTCTGCTGTTAGGTCTGAGTGCAACTCTTCCCAGGTTGCTCCAAGTGGCTACACCAGCCTTATGCCTGCGTGGCCTTTAATGTGGGATGGTGTTGCTCACTGAGCTCCCCTCTTCTCCCTCCGAAGTGCTTAAACTGTGTGTGCACACCTTTCTACAAGGCAAGATAAAAAAAACCCTCCAGGACATGGACCGTAAACACTGGATACTGCATTTTGTTGTGCTCTGTCCTGCCAGTAAACAACACTACAGCACACTAAATAGGCCATGATGTCAGCTTTGGGCCCTAGGGTTGCTACTTCAAGATGAACAGATTTCCCCCCGAAGTCACAGATGGGAGGATCAGGGACCAGCATTTCCACCCCATAAGCACTTTCTGAAAGTATTTCGCTACAATAGTTATGGTAAACAATATAGTAAGATCCTAAAAATTAGAGGCTGGGTCAATAAAAGAAATCAATAATGAACCTATTGCCTTAGGCCAGGTGCGGTGGCTCACGCCTATAATCCTAGCACTCTGGGAAGCTGAGGCAGGTGGATTGCCCTGAGCTCACAGGTTCGAGACCAGCTGAAGCCAGAGTAAGACCCTGTGTCTAAAAAGAGTCAGGCATTGTGGCTGTGCCAGTAGTCCCAGCTACTTGGAAGGCAGAGGCAAGAGGATTACTTGAGCCCAAGAGTTTGAGGTTGCTGTTAGCTATGATGCCACAGCACTCTACCCAGGGTGAGAAAGTGAGACCCTGTCTCAAAATAAATAAAATAAAATAAAATAAAACTATTGGCTTAAATGATTTTTGATAGCCTCAAACTGGGAACAATTCAAATGTCCATCACCTGTGGATGGATTCACAAATTGTATAGCCATGCTATGTGGAATATCATTCCAGCAATAGAAAGAAGTGAATTTCATCCATAAATAACATGGATGAATCTCAGAAACATTACACTCAGTGAAGGAAGGTGAACACAAAAGACTATACCCATGACCTGATTTTATTTACATAAAATTCTAGAAAAGGCAAAATAGTGACCGAAAGCACACCTTGGTTGCCAGAGACCAGGATTTGGGGAGGGAACTGGGGACTTTTAAGGGCGGGGAGCGTATGTATTGATTCTGTTGGTAGTTATATGATTGTATACAATAACCAAAATTCATTAAACTATATATTTATAATTGATGGATTTTACCACATGTAACTAATATCTTAATAAATGAAAACAGAACACAAAGGAAGAAAAAATGTTAACAAAGGGGACTGGCCTTAACTATTCCTCCTATGTAACAGAAGTCCTATTCCCTAAAAAAACTGGTATTGTGTAGGAAAACAAGTCATACTCATGAGATAAAAGTGAATAAGCGAAACTTGTGAGCCTGAACTGGGAGAGACCAAGAGTTTACAATCTGTATGGTATTGTGATAAGCTATACCACCACTGTGGCTAAGAAGCCCTGTCAGTTTCCGTTCAGCTTCTAGTTACCGTATATACTCAAGTATAAGCCGAGTTTTTTCCGGCACAAAATTTGTGCCGAAAAACCTGAACTCGGCACAAATTTTGTGCCGGAAAAAACTCGGCTTATACTTGAGTATATACGGTAATTCAAGCTGAATCTAAAAGGCACTAAACTGTAAGTGGTTTCACTTCTTTGGACTTCAGGCTTCCTGTCTTTGAAGTGGAGGGGTTGGGCAAAATGACGATTAAAGCTTCTGTGCGATACAACTGTGCTATCCTTTGCGTCCTCAAAGTTCTTTACTGTGTGGGTCTCTTAGTATTCCATTAGCATCCCCAAGCCAAATGAGCTGGTTCTAATCTTTATTCTACAGACTGGGGTGGAGGGACCAGAGATACTTGGGGGGAAAGGCTACCAGTGGCTTTGTCAACAGTAGGTCCACACCACGAGGCTCTCTCAAGGCTGATTTCTCTGCCTGGATATAGAAGCCACTTTATATTATGTTCTCACCCAGAGGTATTCTTGGAAGATCTCCAGTGACTTATCTATTTTATTTTTAGTTCCTTGGTGAGTGCTCACTTTGCATTCTAAGAAAACTTTTAGATCTCAAGACAAGGAATTTTTGATCTCTTTTCTTATGCAATTATGAGTCATTCCGCATGTTAGCATGAGCAACCCAAGACCTCCCTCTCATCCCTGATCTATCTTTTTCATCTCTTCAAAGATCCTGGAGGTAAGGAAGGGTTTTAAACGTTCGCCCTTGAAAAGAAAGGACACGGGAACTGGAAACTGGTGGCTAGCACGGCGGTGGTTACCCAGCAATGGTTTTCCAAAGCAGAGCTTTTACAAAGTGAGTTATTGATCTCTGCACCACCCAACAGTCCAGTGAGCAGGCAAATTTCTGTGCATAAAACCTGCTGAGTCTTCAAGCAAACCCTCCCTAGAAGGCTGAATTAAAACTTAATCCATAATATCTTGGGAAGATTTCTCTTAATTTTTTGAAACTGTGGATTTTTTTTTTTTTTTCACATGATGATCCGGCTGAAAATGAAAATATCAGCAAAGCCATAGCTAATTATAAAAATAACTATTTATGGGTCCCCTAAAATAACAGGCAGGGACTCTGCACACAGTCGCTCTTTCAAATCTTACAACTAGCTGTGGACTGGGTCTTGGCGAATTTATGTCTCAGGCCCAAGGGCACCTGGTTGTAAACAGCAGAGCTGGGATGTACAGCCATGCCAGACCTAATCCAAAAGCAGTGCTCTTCCCTCTACTGCTCATTGTCAAGATCAAGAGCCCACCTTCTGTTTAACATTTCTATTCACTAGGCTAATTAGGTGTGTTAAGCGAGGTGTTCTACAATTGTTTGTCCATGGATAAAAAGGTGTGTGTTTAGGTTTCTCCTGTCTTATCCTTGAAATTGGGGATGTAGCCCCAGGCATACATTCATGTGAGCAGTGACCCATAATCAGTTTATAAGATTATCACTTAAAAGAATTTTCCTGTTGCTGATAATACGCGGAGTCTGGCTATTAGAACACCTTGTGCATGACGCACGTACACACACAAACACTTAGGTTTTCTCTTTATCTTTAATCTCCCTATTCTCCTTCAAAACACACACCGTCTTTAATCTTGAGGTTCAAGTGCAAAAGTGATAATAGAGACAGGCCCTGGGGTGGGCCTGGGGAGGACACAGGAGGCTGCATGTAAGGACAGAGAATAAGACACAACCCTTACATATTCCGGAACAAATAAGGGTAATAATATTATCAAGCCTACGAAGCTTGATACTAGAGTTGAAATAGCAGCTCACCGAAGGTCAAATTTATTAGATTTTCTTTTCTACCTTTGTAGAATGAATAACAACTTTCTATTTTTAGCACGTATTCCCCTTTGTAATTGCTTCACCCAAATCAAGGAAGCGGGAGACAGGTACCTGTATCTATCTTTGCTGGTATCATGTTCTAAATCACATCCAAGCAGCTATGCCTAGCAGCATCTCCTTAGTCCTTCAACTAGTGCCTTAGAAAGGAAGGTGACCTTGCTAGGATGTCAGGGGTTAAGACCAGGGTGCTGAGGAGGACTGCCATGTCCTGTGGAAATTTTAAAAAGGCACCACCAGGTTTAGGGTTTAACTTCTTCAATTTCTTTACTTCTTCTTTTTTTTTTTTTCTTTTCACATTTTAAGTTAGCTTAGGAATGTCAATTCTGATTCTATTACATCTCATTCTGGCTCTTATAGTCACTCTTTTAAGGCACTTTGTTCTCTGCTGTAATCAAGGTCATACTTTAAAAGGGATGCTATATCTCGATCAGGGTTTCAAGAGGATTACATTTTCAACGTGAAGGTTCAGTGACTGTTTTAGAGGACAACGCTTCTGTGAACAAGGCTGAGCGTCTTGGCCCAGCGAGGGCCTCACGCAGTGCTGCTGTCCAAATCTGGCATCTTTAACCTCGGCCAGCTATTTCACAAAAGGGAGTAGCTAGTGGAAGGGGGACAGAGGTTCTATAAAATGAGAATAAATACATCACTCCTACTAGCTTTATAAACCATAAAACCGAGGCCTTTGCCACAGCTGGTCTGTCGTCCATTACTGTGGAGGGGAAAACCACACACACACTCACACAAGGTCCTCCAGCTGTCACAGAATTCCTATACAGCAAAAGGATGACAAGGTGCAAGGAACACAAGATGGAAGCACCTGGGGGGCTTTAAAAATTCCTGGGACTCAGCCCACTTCATCCCGCCTTACAAGTCTGATTTAACTGGTCGAGGTGGAGCATTTAAAAGCCCCTGGAACATTCTTCTATACAACCAGAGCTGGGACCACTGGTCTAGACCTAGCTGGCCACAGTGACCACAGTGAGCACAGGGGCCAGGGACTATACAAACTGTCTTAATGGGTGAATTTGCAGGTGGGGGGAAAAATCCCATAAATCTGCGTGCATTAAACAGCATGCCCAGAATCTCTGATGGCTGCTTCCTTGTATTTCCCAGAGGGCAAGAAATCATTCCCAATGATTATCCCTGTGGAAGTCTAGAAATATTCCAGCAACAAGAGTAACACTTCAAAACTGCACCCCAGACCCTGTGGTCAAGGGTGCTACACGCCCAGTGTGGTCTGAATTCCCACTGACAGTGACCTAGGTTCAGCACCAGGCGGAAGGTGCAGGCGTGCCAGTTTCCATGGAGTTCACAGCTTGTGGATGTTACAGATGCCTGGTACCAGCAAAATGAATAGAATAAACCAACAACAAAAAAGCAGACAGCCTACTCTGGCTTGGGAGCAGAAAAAGCCAGGAGCCGATTGGCTTAAGAGTAGAGGGGAAGAAGGCTGTAGTTGAATATACCCAGCAAATCAAGCAATTCGGTGCCGGAGTTGAGAGACAACCTATAAAACATCATTTCCCTTCCCACCCTCTCCCTGAAAATCCAAAGTCAGGATCGTATAAACTGCACATGTCACAGGGGAAAATAGGAGCGCTTATCTCTCTTTTTTAAGGGAAATATGTATTCCAAGGTTCCTGTTGGCAGGAGTGAGGCATTGAAGAGCTCATCTCTCTGGGGACAGAACACTATGCCTGCTTCTGGCGTGTATGCAGGTGGTGCCAACTGGCCAGCACACCGGGTTGGCTCTCATCCAGGACAGAGGCTTGCCCGAGCTCCTGTCAGGGGAAACATTGTTACATCTTGGCTGCTGCAGAAGAGAAGATGAGGGACTAGTGAAGACTCTTCAGGGTACAACTACCGAGAGCAGAGCTCGTTAGAAGAAACAGCCTTCTCACTGCCAGGGGAGGAAAGCGTTCTTTCTCCAAATTCCTTCCCTTAGTGCTCCCTCCCCAACATGTCCAAAAATACACATTCCATTAGAAAGCTGTATTAGAAAAAAAGGAATACAGACAGAACTGTATTTTAGAGAACGGAAAATAATCCGTGCAAGTAAGGGGCGCTTTCCTGGCAAACCCAAGGCAGCTCACACTGGTACCGAAGCTCATCTACTAAGTCTGTGCGATGGGACCTGGAATCGTGAAGTCACCTCTGTGGGTAAGCCAGGATCAGTTAAAGTCACTGAATTGGCCCAAGGAGCCAGAAGGAATCTGCCTATCAGCCTAGCTCTTAATCCAGGAGACAGAATCTGCTTCCTGCCTTTTTCACCTGGCTGATGGTGGCCATAGGTTCTCTCAGCAGCTGGACACTGAACAGCCAGGACAGTGGCTGGATCCCACCCTGAGTTCAGGCTGGGTTCACTCTAGGATTCAGCTAGGTCCAGGGGAAAGGTGATATACCATGTGGGTTATGTGCAGGAGAGACCAAGGAGCCTCCAGGAAGAAACAGCGTTCCTAAGGAAGCTTGAAGGCCAATGGATTAGGATGAGGGTGAGTGTGATTCTGAGTGGAGCACAGCCACCCCCTACCCCTACCGTGCTGTGTCCCATGGGAGGGCAGCTGCAATTGCATGAGGAAACAAAATGAAACCAAAAAGAGCCATTTCCAAAAACATCATGGGCAGCACTCGGCCGGTGCCAAGTGAGGTCCTGGAGCACGTGCTGCCTTCAGCCCCAGCAGTTGGGGCTGGTGCCCAAGCTGGGTATTGGCAGGAGCTGCAGTAGCACTGGCAGCATTAACAGGCAGGGCAGTGGGCCTCAGGGTCTCTGGGACAGCTGCCTGTGGGCATCAGAAACGGCATGAGTGCTGTCCACAGGCAGCACCACCAGCACATCCACGAGCATCTCAGGGATGGATGGTGCTCTCCTGGGACATCCTGGCTGAGCTT
>CAUYPK010112891.1:0-31015 GCA_963574355.1 Loris lydekkerianus
TATTGTTAGCACAGGTAGGGAAGTAAAAAATGAGCAGAGGTAGTGCGGAATGGCCATGGAAACAGACGAATGCTGAGGGAGAGAACACACTGTAATAATCACAATTGTGGCAGAACGTTGATGTAGGTGGAAATGTGATACGGGAGGAGAGACCATAGGAAGCAAACAATGGAAACAAACAGGTGCTGAAAAGACAATAACGAGGTAAAAGGGCCACAGACATCACAAGGATGTAACAGAAACAACATGGGACTCGTGATATGACACTGCAGTTGGCCCCTCCCCGCAGTGGCTTTTGGTATCACAACACTTGTGGGCCCAACTATGTAGGGAGAAAAACTCCTCTGTCTGGCCGCAGGGAAGAGACAACATCACCATAGATCAAGAAAAACTGGGAAGAGACGATATTACGGAGAAGGAGGAGAGGCCAGATGGGAGAAATAGGGAGGATACAGAAACCCCCAGGCCATCTCTGACCCTCTTAGGAGTGTACTACTGCTATTAATAAACTTCTTGACTCACCAATTCTGACTTTGGTGTCCCTCACTTTCATTCTTCAATTGTGGGGAGACAAGACCTGAGGTGGTCACTTCAACTGCCAGGAACAGTATCAGATTTGTTAATCTGCATAAGTTGAACCAATACTACATTTCTGGCATATGTCCCACTTGATTGTGGTGTATTATCTTTGTGATTGGATATGCATATATAAAAGATAGTAAAAGATCAAGTAGAAAAAAGGACACTGAATTCACAACGATGTTGCTTTGAGGGAGAGGAAAGAAAGAGAATGGGGCCAAATGTGGGTAAGAAATGGTCTTTAACTCTTTCTGTAATATTTTATTCACTTTATTAAAAATCAAAACAGACATGATAGATATTAAATGTGATAAATACTGCTTTACGCGAGGTATAGGGTATGGAGGGATTTGCTGTATTACACTTTCTTTCTCTATAGATTTAAAATATCCATGAAACAATAAAAAATTCAATAGTAACAAAAGCATGAGACAAGGAAGGCAGAGAGACACTTAGGGTTGGTGAGAGGAATACAGTCTGTGCAGTGTGTGGGTCAACCCTGAGTTAGGGGGGTGGTTGTAGCAAAGGATTCTCATGCACATGTCATGGAAGACAAAGCTGAAATATTAATTCATCACTGGATTATGGACTTGTGAATACTATGTCAAGATGTTGAAGATTTTCAAGGGTCTCAAGGTACATTTTCAGAGAATTAATCAAACACCTGCATGGAGCACAGATTGGAAGATGAGACACAAGTTAGGGTGATGGGGGAGGATACCTTGGAGCCCCATGACCCTGACAGGCAATTAGATGAAGGGTTTCATTTTTATTTTGTATTAACAAGAGGAATGACACTGTTGTTCAAACAAGAAGGCCGTGTCCCCAGCCACTGGCCTATTCTCTGCTGGGTGTGCAGAGGCCCCTGGGTTATACCCATAGATCTGGTAGTTGTTTCCAGAATGTCACACACTAAATCATTGTCTGCTCTGGACACCGTGAACCAGGCTCTTTCCTAAGTGCTAGTTCACCACCCTCTCTCAGGCAGGCATACACAAAGCATTTGATTGGAAGGCTCTTTGTGACAACTGAAATAATAGGGATTAAGGAAGTGGGCCCCGGGGTTCCTGAGATGCTACTTACTTTCCCATTTCACCGGTGAGGAAATTGCAGCCAAAAAGAAGACTCTGGGGAGAGGGTGCCCTGAAAAGACAGCTTCTCTGGGAAGGGCACCTTGAAAAGACAGCTTCTCTGGGGAGAGCACCCTGAAAAGACAGCTTCTCTGGGGAGGGTACCCTGAAGCAGTAATGAGACTGGCAGAAAAATGTAAAAGTGGTGTCTCTGCAAATGGGTTTTAAACCATGTGGTGTCTATACAAGGAGTGACTCTTTTTAATATTTATTTATTTAGTAATACTTTCAATTTCATCGAGGGTACAAAGAATTGCCTTACACTGATTACATTTGTTAGGTAAAGTCCTCTGATAGTTGCCCCCAAGAGGTGTGCCATGCACTGTGACTCCCCCTCCCACGAAGAGTGACTCTTACCTGGTAACTCACCTCAGGTGGGTCTGGGCGTCCCACATCAAGCCTCTCTGGCAAGTTCTCATGGAACGTCCTTCCACCTGCTATTCTCCCAGCACTTGCACCACCATTGCTGCACTCAACTGCCAGTCAGAGGACCTGGACCTTGTGTGGGTGGGGCAGGAGCCCCCAGTGTTGCCCTCCGTCAGTCGCCAGCAGGAGCCAGGAGAGGCTGGGAGGGCATCTTTCCTTGCACCCTTGGGGGAGCCCACCCTGCTGGCATCTGGGGGCCAGACGTCCCCCCTGAGCTGAGCGAGGTTATGTTTCTGGTGTTTTAAGCCACCGATTTGTGGTACTTTGTTGCGCCAGCCACAGGACACTACTATAAAAAAGTCAAAATTCTTATTTTATGGTACAACCTAAGTCCCCAAAGAAAATCTATGCTTACAGCACTTGTGTTGATGGCAGGAAGGAAGTGTTATAAGGATCTCTCCAGGGAAATACAGAAATCTTTGTACTTGGACCCTCTGTGCCCCCAGCAGAGGGATACAGAGGGCTCCTCAGGCTCAGGGCTGGCCTCCCGTGCTGCCCCAGCCCTCTCCCCCTGGTCCACCCACCTCTCAGGAATCAGCAACCTCCTGAGCTAAACTCTCCCACAAACCAGTCTGCCTGGTGCCTGTGTCCACCTGAGGCCCAGCTTCCTGCAGCCGTCCCATGGAGAGGAGCTCTGTCCTGCACTGCTGAACCACAGGGTACAAAAGTGAGGTCACATTGTGTTTATTCCTCCCCAGGACCCCATTCTCTCATGCCCCTCACCACAAAAGGGCATTGAGCGTGTGGTTTCTCTCTGTGCCCAAAACTGGCGCCTGCTGGCCCTCACTGTGTGCTCCTGGGGCCCTCACTATGTGCCCCATTCCCAGTGCTTTAGTCTCACTCCACTGTCAGCTTCCACACCCTGTCCCTCAGCTGAATTTGGTGAAACACTGTTCCCTCCCATGGCCTTTCTCCCACTCACTCCCCACCCTCTGTCACTGGGACTCCCCCTTGTCTCACCATGAAGCAGCTGCCCAATCCCACGTGTCCCTGCTGGCCCTTCCTAGCCTGCCCTACTGGCAGCCTTTCCCGCTGTGTGTGACACCCTCGGTGGGCACACGGGGCCAGGCCTCTGCACCCTGGCTCGCACGGTGTTCCTGCTGCCCCTCTCCTGTCCCTGGGTCAGTAGTCGTGCTTCTGTCCCTGAACGCTGAATGCCAGGGCTCCACGGGTGTCCAAGGGCTTCTCTGCCATTTGCACAAACTTCTTAATTATCTTGAGCAAATCTTCCATCTCAGTAACGGTGCGTCCCACCAGCTCCCCAAACTATACGCTGTTCTCTTGAGCTCTGGGTTAGATAAGCCACCCTCCCCCATGAGACAACTCCACTGGCTGTCCGGGGGGTCTCTCCTACACCAATGTGCTCAAAATGAAAGTAAGTTCCCTGCCCCCTAGACAGCCTTAAGTCTTAAAATTTTATCTTAGGGAATAGGGCAATATCAGTCAGGGTTCCCAAGCCACAAAACTGGCATTTTCCTCCCCCTCTGCTCCCCCCCTCCCACACCCCTACCTTCACCTCATGGTCTTCCTCTAGAATTCCTCTAGCAGCCACTTCTCCATGTTCCCACAGCAGCGACAACTCTCCTCTGCCACATTGGACCTGGACAATCACAACAGCTCTGACTGCAGCTCTGGACAACAGCCGTCCCAGCTCCTGCCCTGCAGCCCAGCGGCCCATCAGGAATGCGGATGGGGCCACGTCTCTCTTAGACCCTCCAAGGCTTCCCAAGGTGCTGTCCAGGCTTTGTGTGGTGTCCCCAGGCCTTCCCCTGCAGCCCAGCTCTTTCTTTACCCCAGTGAAGCCCTTACCACCTATCTGTCTGGACAGGCCACACACCCTTAGGAAACTGTCTCTGACCCATCCCACGGCATGCTCCCTCCTCACCTGCTGAGACACTGGAACACAACCTGCTTTCCCCACTTACCTTGCTGGGCGCCTGCTAACCTGACAGCCCCTGGAGCGCACGGCCTGGCCCTATTTTGTTCCCTGCTCTGGCCCAGGTGATTAGGACATCGCAGGTGTTGAGTAAGTGTGTGGGAAGAATGGGTAAGTGGGGAGTTAAATGAGCTACTGCGTGTGGCTCACACCCGGCTGGCTCACAAATGGGCAGACAGGATCCTTCCTGTCACCAGTGGTGATGCTAAGCCAGTTGTGTGAGGTCAGTCCCTCCACGCTAGGCCAGGCAGTGGCGGCACGGTGGCCAGTGGCAGGATGTAACCACAGGGCCTGGGTGCTGCTGCTGCTCTCGATAAAGATAGGCCATCAGTAGCTCGCTTGCCCTGAAGAAATGGTTCAAGTTGTAGCTGAATGAGGTTTCCTGTCCCTCTTGGGAAATGTCACATTGCTTCACATCAAAGTATGCACCAGCCCTGCTCAGGGAGCTACAAGGTGCCTCCCAGGCATGGGTGCCAGGAGGGACCACCTTCAGAGGAGAAGTGTCCTGGGCTCAGGGAAGGGCTGACCTTTCCACCTTCAGATGATGCTGGGGGATTGGGGGGCTATAGAGCTTGAGAGAAGGAGGGCAAAGGTTGAAATTTGGGGGGAATTTAAAAACACATCTAAGGATAATTTTAGGACATTGTTTAAAGATGCCCCACAATTTTGTTTGATTGAGCTGTAGACATAACTCTCTCTGGTCTTGGACAGATTTCTTCCTGTCCTCTCTCAGTTTCCTCATGTGTAAAAGGGAGGCAGCTGACACTCATCCCAGAAGCACCCTCCACAGATTAAAAGACGGCCTGTCTCGTCACTCGGCATTGTTTGTATCCAGGAGTAGGGAAGACTCCCTCCACCTCCACCACCTGCACCACTGTCTGCACCACCCTCCACCTTCCTTTCCGAAAAGCAAGATCTTCGTTTTGCTTCATTCTTTTACTCTACTTTAATTTTAACTTATTTTGAAAATTAGATGGATGATTTAAAAATTAAATTTAGATACATAAATTAAATGCATAATTGTTCTCACAAATTCTAACTCCCCACTTACTCCTGTTTGAATTTGTTAGAACAATTATGTATTTATGTCTGAATTTGTTAGAATAGGAAATATGAAAGTTCCTCCAATGAATTCCGAGCCACTTTTCTTCCTATCTCCAACTTTCCTAGAAAACCTTCACTTCCCCACCGCAGCAGTCACTTCTGTCTGTCTGATTCTCCCTTCTCCCCTATCTCTTCTCCTCCTGCCTACCTGTCCACCACCTGCCTATCGTGACAATGCTTTTCGCTAGTTTCTTTATACACTGTAAACCTCTTTCTGTGTCACTTCACACAAACCAAATGTGAACACGGTCACGTTGTGGTTCATGGTGGGAAGGCGGATTGCTCCCATCATCAGTGCTGCCATCACCTGTTGCAAATAAAGCTGCAGGGACCACCCTCGGGAGTTCCATCCTGCTCATTCCAGGACAGACACGGCAATGCTTAGCCAAGGGTGTGCACACTTACGGAACTGATGAACTTCCCCCTCTAGAATGCTGGCTTCTGTTCCCATGTCCATCAAGAGTATTTGAAAAAGAAAACTTCCTCATGACATCACCAATGCAAGTGTTCTCAGTTCTTCAACTTTGTCAGTCTCATCAGCAAAAGTACCATCTTCGTGCCTGTTTTAACCATGTATGTCTTTGAGTAGGGATGTGCAAATGTTTCCCTCCAGCCTGCCGTTGGTGTGGCTCCCTGGGAAGTCCCTGTGAACTCTGTGAGGCAGGGGAGAATGGTGCCTTTGTGTGGGACCCCTGGCTACATTGTGCAAGAAAAGAAGAAACAGAGCACTTATGAGACCTGAAACTGAAACTTCTACAAGAAAACATAGGGGGAAGCTTCAAGACATTGTTCTTGGTGACAGTTTTGGGATATGGCACCAAAAGCACAGGCAGCAAAAGCAAACATGGATAATCTGAGCTTCCTCAAACTGACGAGCTTTTGCACAGCAAAGGAAGCAACAAATAGAGTGGAAGGTAACCTATGGGGTGGGAGAAAATATTTGCAAGGCTTGCATCTGATAAGTAAATTTCCAAATATATAAAGAACCCCAACAACTCAGTAGCAAAGAACTAATGATACAATTTTAAAAATGGGCTAAGGACTCTAAGAGCCATTTCTCGAAAGAAGACATACAAATGACCCACGCGTGTAAGAAAAAATGTTTAATGTCACTAATCACCAAAAAATGCAAATCAAAACTGCAAAGAGATACCACCTCAGACCTGTTAAGATCGTTATTATCAAAAAACAAAAGAAAGTCGCCTTGGGAGGGTGTGTTGAAATCGGAAACCTTGTGTTGGTAGGAATTTGAAATAGTGAAGCTGCAATGGAAAACAATATGGAGCTTCTTAAAACAAGTTAAAAACAGAACTACCATATGATCCAGCAATCCCACCTCTGGGTATTTGTCCAAATGAAATCACGGTCTTGAAAAGATATTATTAGCCTTCCCCGGTTCATTGCAGCATTATCACAGCAGCCAAGGTGCGGAAACAAACTAAATGTCCATTGACAGATGAATGGATCAAGAAACTGGTGCACACACATGACAAATATCATTCAGACTTAAAAAGAAGGAAATCCCACCGTATATGACAACACGGATGATGCCGGAGCCCTGTTATGCTAAGTGACATAAGCCAGGCACAGAAGGACAATACGGCACCATCTCACTTAGATGCATCATCTCAAACAGCCAAACGCGCAGATGCAAAGAAGAGGGGCTGTCAGACCCAGGGGAGGGGCAGATGGGGTTATTGTTGTTGTTTTTTTTTTCCTTGAAATATCTTTTTTTTTTTTTTTAATGGTTAAATCATAGCTGTGTGCATTAGTGCAATCAAGGGGTACAATGTGCTGGTTTCATAGACAATCAGGGTTATTGTTTAAAGGGCATAAAGCTCCAGGTGAGCAAAGACAAGTAAGTTCTAGAGACCTGTTGTCCATGGGGCTTCTAACAATACTGTATGCTGAAAAATCTGCTAGAGGACAGAGCTCACATTAACTGCTCTTGCCACAATTAAAACACAGGATGGGTGGAGCATAGACGCAGAGAGGAGAGTCACATCTTTGGAATCTGAAGAATGAGACCGGCCTGGGCCCATGGGCATAGCCACACACATTGGCCCCTGGACAAGCCTGCACTCTGCCACTTGTGGGGACCGGCAGCAGGGAGCATGTGGCGTGTGGCAGGCACAGCACTCTGCTTAGGACAGAGCTTGTAGCTGATGCCGATTTCTTTGTGGGGCCCATCATTGTTCTCCCCGCGGTGCCCCTGTGGCAGTCGCGCCCTCTGGGAGGTGTCCCACCTCCACACCAGGGCTCTACCTTCCCTCATGCCCCTGCCCCTCAGCTCCTCCTCTCCGCCTTTCCCTGGACCCACTGTCCCTCCAGCCCTCTACACACAGGACTTGTCAAGGCCTTCCAGGCCCTCCCTTCCTTGCCTGTTCCCTCTCCACGCCTCTCACATCCAAGTTCTGCGGACTCCTGCATCTGGACCTACAGCCCCATCTCTCCCCGAGACTCAGCACCTCATTCCCGTTTCCTTGTGGGCACCTCCATCCCTGTATGGACACCAGACTCCCTCTGAGGGCAGTTCTGATCTGGTCACTTCCTTGCTCATGAACTCGCATGGGTCTCCTTTGCCTACTAACGATGGCCACTATCCACATCCCTCCACCCGGGGTCCTCTGGACTGGAACCTGATCCAGGAGCCCAGGCTGCCCCTCCCTTACTTTCCACCGGTGTCTGTGTCCAGCGGGACAAACTCCTTTCTCTCGCAGACACAGCTCCAGTTCTCTCCAGCTGTGCGGTTGTGACCCCTTGGCTAGCGCAGGCCTTCCCCTGATTGGTGACCCACCCAGGTCGGTCTTTTCCTCCTATCGCTCTCTTCCGGTTTTGCCATGTGGTGACATCTTGCCGCTGGATCTTTCTTGGAAGGCGGCTGAGCAAGAAGAGAACACACTTGCCAGTCAGCCACGTGCGATCTGTAACCCAACTGGCCACTGCCGCATTGGAGCAACTTAGGGACATTCTTTCCTCCCCTGAACCTGTGTGTCCATATGGAAATTGTTATTATGTCACTTCATAGTGTTGGGGAAAGGCTTAAATAATCTCACAGGGAAGCACAGGGCTCTGAGGTGTGAATTTCCATCCCTCCTGAGGCCTCTTACTGCTCACTTGATACTATCATTGGGAGATGTCTCTGATCTCCCCTAACTGGACGTGTGTGTGCAAACAGCTTAGCCTACGGCCTCGCACGCCCACATGCTCAGCAAATGCTCGCTGTTCTGTTGTGGGTGCTGTCATCTCTAAGGTGTAGGCTCCCTCACTGGGAAGGCTGTGTTTTATTTTCTATGGTTAAATAAGAGAAAAATTAGACCTCATTTGAAAAATGTAAAAGTTAAGCAATAGTTATGAACCTATAAATGTTTTAAGGATCTGATGCTTTACAGTTGCACTTCTAACCTTCACTCTGCTCAGGTTGTTTGGATCTCATTTTTCTTTAAAGTCCAGAGAGCTGACATGGGGTCCAAGCTCACCTGCAGAACCATGGTGGCGGGGGCCCTAGTGAGGTCACCCTCAAGTGAGTGGATGTTAAAACCACCTGCTCGCGGGCGGGTACACAGCACTTAAGCAGAAACGCCAGGGTATGGAGGTGCAAGGGCATCTTCCCCCCACATGCCGCTGTTATTTATATTCTAAATTTTGATTGCCAAAGGCCACGAGAGGGAATTCTAATTGAGGAATTGTTCACTGTGAATATATATGTTATCTGAATTTCAGAAGTTGAGAATCTGAGGTGATTACAATTTTTGGTTTTGGATGTGATCATCTGGAATCCAGGGCAGCAGCAGTTTGAAACTCAGCTTTGAGGTAGGCAGAATGATGCCTCTCCCCCAAATGTCCATATCCTAATCCTCAGAAACCATGAAATGTCACCTCATGTGGTGAAGGAAATTCAGGCTGTACATGGAATTAAGACTGCTGGTCAGTTGACCCAGATGGGCCCCAGGCAGTCACTGAAAGTGGAAGAGTCAGACTCAGAGGCGGTGGCGTGATGATGGCTACCCGCCCGCAGGAACATGGGGGCTGCCTGAGCTGGCATATGGGCGACAAGCCGAGGGATGCAGGCACTTCTGGAAGCTGGAAAAGTCAGGAAACAGATTCTCCGTCAAACCTCCAGAGGGAATTCAGCCTTGTGGATTTCAGTTCACGGACACGCATTTCAAACCTTTTGTCTCTAAGAAGTATAGGATGATAAATTTGTGTTGTTTTAAGCCATGAAATTTGTGGTTATTTGTGACAGCAGGTATAAAAATATAAGGCAGACTTTGATACCAGGAATGAGGTGTAGACCTTGGGAAAAACATATAGTCTTTAAAACTATGAATGGCTTGGGAACTGGGCAGTGGGCAGAGGCTGAATGCACTTTGAGGAAACTTGCATGTGAAGTTTCCTTAACTTGCTGTCATGTAAACGTGGATGGGAAAGGCCCTGGCAGGCTCAGAAGAGAGTGAAGAATGTGATAGGAGAACAGGCAAACTGCCGTGGGCGACCACTTGAGTGGCTGTGAGCAGACCATGCTGGAAACACTGTGGGCAGAGGCTGAGGGGGGACGGGGAGCACGTGGCTGAAGCTGGAGGGAAGGAGCCCTTGTGACATTGTGGCCCAGAGCTTGGTGGACTGTCCTGCGGCTGTGTGAAGGCAGACATGTAAGGAATGAACTCCAACACATGTCAAGAGACTACAAGTGAAGGGTCGAAGGTACAGCCTGGTTTCTTCTTGCTCATGGTGAAATGCAAGAGGCATGAGACAGACAGAGGGAATAAATGTTGTATGCCAGAAGCAGAACTTGATGATTTTGAAAATTCTCCACCTATCCAGATTGCCATAGGAAAGTTGAGAGAGTCACTGGCAGGTAAGTGTGCACACACACACACACACACACAAAAGAAAAAAAAAAAAAAGGGAGAGAGAGAGAGAGGGAGGGAAAGGTAAGGATGTGGCTGCCAACTTTTTCCTAATACAGCTGAAAAAGTCAAAAGTTCAGAGTATTCAGTCACTCAAAAGTCTCCTTGAAGAGAGTAAATGGTGCACATCACAGAGTCCCCCCAGATCAAATCCGGGACTTGAGAGCGTTTCACCACAATCATCTCAGCAAAAGTCCAAAATAGAGACAGGAGTGTCTAGGATAGACCCGCAGAGGAGCTCTTATCTGATGGAATAAACATCCATGATATACACAGGAAATCCACAAGGTTCTTGAGAATTTTATACAGCAGAAACACTGACATTTTGGACTGCAAGGGAGATACACCATAAAATAAAAAAGACTGTTGGTCCTGCAGAAGTGTCCTGGCAAGAGTGCACCAACACAGCTGCTCAGCAGAAACACGGCTGCTTCTCAGGACAAAGGAAGGGTGATTCGGAGGGTCGAGCCACAGGTTCAGAGGATGGAGACAAGAGGCACACACAAAAAACTATTCTCAGGTGTTAATACCTGGTGAAAATATCCCCGCTAGATTCCAGAAGTGCTCAGGACCTCTAACTCCTTGTTTTATTTCCCTGCTCTCCGTTTCTGAGCTGAACGCCTGTAACTGGTAGCTTATACTTATCCCACGATTATTTTTTGGGAACAGATACCCTATTTTCTATTTTATCATAAAGATGAAGAAGAATTTTGCCTATAAATTAATTATGATTGAGATAACAAGATTTGAGACTTTTGAGCTGATGAGACTTAGATGAAATTTTGGCCTTCGAGTTGATTCTGTAATGAGTTGGAACATTCGGGGTGATGGGTGAACATGCAGTTCGTTGTTACCTACAAGTGAATGAGGCTGAGACGGAACTGCAGGAAGAAACGAGGCTGTGTGGTGCTAGACTATGGGGCGTGGTAAATGCTGGTGAAGGAGTTCAACGTTCCCCTGCACCAAGTGAGCTGCCTCTGTACAGTGCAGGGGTGGGGACAGATCGGACACAGCAAAGTCAGAGAAAGGGCAGGCGCATGAGGGAGGCAAAGGCCTCCGACGTCCTCTTTGCTCTCCTGTCAGTTCTTATACCTCACTGTGTTTTATATTCCAGTTATATTCCAGGAAGAGAAACACGGACAGGACGTCCTCTGAACGTGTGCCCGCTGGCATCTGAACACTGGGAGACCTTTCTTCCACTGTCTGTGGACACGTCCTGCACAGCACTTCTCACCCCCTGCCTGGGGCTCTGGGTCCTTTCCTCGGGTGAAAAACAGTTTTTCTTCAAGTCCCAGCCCAGTTATCTTCTTTAGGAAGCTTCCTTTGACCAACACTTCCCACGCCCCCCTCTCCCTCAGATAAAATCGGTTATTTGTACTCTGTGTAATCTTGGCGAAAGGCATTTCCTGCTTTTCTTGCAGGAATATTTGATAGTTATTTGCTCAGCTGCCTGGTTTCCTTATGAGAACGTGAACCCCTTGAAGTGGGCCCTGTGCCTGGCACGTCGGCACATGGTAGGTGCCAGACAAACATTTGCTACATTGTGAACTTAATGGAAAAAGGAGGTACTAAGGGGCTTTGGCACAATCTCCGTGAACACTTCCTACATGTCCTCAAAGCCAGTGTCTGCTAATGCACCCCATACCTTTCTGGGACTAGAGCAGGCCTCCCCAACCTGCAGCTTCCGGAATCTGTCCTAGTAAAGCCAGGAGCTGCCACGGGCAGTCTCCTGACACCTCAGTATGTCCCTGAAGCACTGCTCTGGCTTTGGACGTTTTTTTGCATCTTCTGGATGTGGCTCCACCTGCTGTGGTTATCTGGGACACTGCTGGGCAGTCCTCACTCTGGGCTTTGTCATGCTCAACGCCTCTTTCCTGAAGGAGGCATAATTTGTTTTTGCATTATCCTAACCTCTTAGCAACAAGAAACAAATTCTGCTAAGTATTCTAAACAAGTTTGTTCAGAGCTAATATGAGTGACTGAGGGCCAGGGATACATGAAAACAAGAAGCCTTGAGTAAGTGGCCCTAAGGCAGCCAGAAGGTAACTTTGTTTTATATATTTCAGGGAAGCAGAAGTTACAGGTAAAGTCATAAATCAATACATGGATGTTACACATTGGTTTGGCCTCAAGGCAGAATATGCAGAAGTGGGGATTCCAAATCATAGGTGGATTTAGAGATTCTTTAATGTGTAATTGGAGTTAGCAGAAAAGAATGTTTAAGTTAAGGTAAGGAAGTCTGCTAACCATCAAATGATGTTATGACAGACTTGAGCTGTGAGAGCAAAACGTAACACCTGGGGTCAGAGTGACCTGCAGGGTGTGTGACTTAACCCTGGCCTGGCACGGCCTTAGGTCTTGCTTGTGATTTGGAATCTTATTGCTATGAAGACTATGTTCTTTCAGTCTTGTGGTCTCTATTTTAACACTAATGCTGGTCAGGTTTTGTGTCTAGACCTCAAAGGGAGGGTGTATAATGAGGTGTGTCTGACCTGCTGTCCCATCATGGCTGGAAATTGAGTTTTAAAGGTTTCTCTGGGGTCCACTTAGCCAAGAGGACACCCATTCCATCAGCTTGGGGGATCTGGATTTTATTTTTAGGTTAGAATTTTCAACTCTTCTGAGCCTTTTGTTGTGGCATCTCTGACGGGGCACTCTGAGTGTGGATTTGGAGGGCGCCCCCACTCCCCAGTCCTTCTGAAACTACAGATGGGATCATCCTAACTGCCCATCTCACCTGTGTCCTGGACGATGCTGCCAAGGCCTCATGGCTCTGTCTGTCCAATGCCTGTGGCACCCAAGCCTCTGGCCCTGTCCCTTTCTGGCCTTGGGAAATTGCTGCCAGGACTATTATCTTATCATTCAGTCATCACAGCTCCTTCCCTGAGACTACAGGGCCTCGTTAGCTGAGAGACAGCAGCGTGTGGATTGCTGTGCTCTCCCCTGCCCTAAGCCCTCACACATGCTAGTTTCTTTGTTCAGAATGCTTTTCTCTCCTCTTTCCCTAACATACTCCTTTCCTGAGAGTAATTTCCCAGACATCCTCAGAACAGGTTCCCAGCCTGTTACAGGTTGAACTATATCTCCTCAAAGGTCTTATGTTGAACTCCTTCCCCCCAGTACCTTGCGAATGTGATTTTATTTAGAAATAGGGTCACTGTGGATGTAATTCCTTCAGATGAAGCCATGCTGGAGTGGGGTGACCACTGCCCGATATGGCTGGCGCCTCTGTGAGAGGAGACACAGGAGAGCCTCTGTGTGCTGCCCACCCAGGGACGGCGACAGACTGGACAGCATGCAGAGGTGGTTGACATAAGGAATGAGGCCTACTGCACTGATATGTACATGTGGTGCATGTCCGGTGTGTGAGAATTAGGTCACCTTAAGTAGGTGGCCAATGCAGAGAGATGGTCAGCTATGAAGGTTCTATTGTATTTGGATAGACAGACAGACGGACACATAGGGAAGTGTAAAGATGAAAGCAGAGAGGCAGAGACCTGAGGGCTGCTTCTACAGGCCAACAATACCTATGATCCAGCAAACCACCATGGAACCCCGTCTTGGGCGTCCAGCATCTGGATCTGAGACAATGAGTGTTTCTGTTGTTTGAAGCCACCCAGTTTGGGGTTCTTTGTCACAGGAGCCCTCGGGAATTGATATGCCATTTATATGCCCTCAGTCTCACTACCCTTCTGCTACCTGACCATGACCGTAATTATAAAATTTACCCAATGTCTGTCTTTCCCTTAGATCCTACGCCTTATGGCAGGATAACCCCTGGGTGTCAGCACTGTACCTGCAGTGGCAGCACAGCCACAGCCTCTGCTCACAGGATAACACCTGCGTGTCACCACTGTACCTGCAGTGCCAGCACAGCCACAGCCTCTGTTCAGCAGCAGCCCATCACTGCGGGAAAGGAAGCAGGAAAGAGAGACAAGCAAGTGGGAGGGAGTGTCCAGAAACCATTGACCAGTGCTTCCTTCCCCTGGAACTGGGAGAAAAGCTATCACCTTTCAATTTCAAGGTTTCTGTTCAGTCCTGTTCAGGGATCTGCACACTTCTGGGGGAGAAAAGTTGGAGAACCATGGCCCTGAATGCAGTGCATTACGAACTCCCTCTTCCTGGCCTTCCTCACCCCCCCATCTTCATTCACACTGTTTCTTCTGCCAAGGATATTCGTGATGCCTGTTTTCTGTATGTGAATTCTGCCTATCCTTCAGAACTCAGCCCAGATGCACCCCTCCTCCTAGGAAGTTTTCCTTGCTGCCCCATGTCAGTGGCTCTCGGATGTAAAATTTCACAGCATAGCTGGGCTGGGTGACATACCCCCACCTGGGCTGGTGACACACCCTCACCTGGGCTGGGTGACACACCCCCACCTGGACTGGTGGCACACCACAACCTGGGCTGGGTGACAAACCCCCCCCTGCGCTGGGTGACACACCCCCACCGGGACTGGTGGCACACTCCCACCTGGCCTGGTGACACACCCCCACCTGGGCTGGTGGCACACCTCAACCTGGGCTGGTGACACACCCCCACCTGGGTTGGGTGACACACCCCCACCTGGGCTGGAGGCACACTCACACCTGGGCTGGGTGACACACCCCCACCTGGGCTGGGTGACACCCCCCCACCTGGACTGGTGGCACACTCACCCCTGGACTGGTGACACACCCCCACCTGGACTGGTGGCACACTCACACCTGGAATGGTGACACACCCCCACCTGGGCTGGTGGCACACCTCAACCTGGGCTGGTGACACACCCCCACCTGGGCTGGGTGACACACCCCCACCTGGGCTGGAGGCACACCCCACCTGGGCTGGGTGACACATCCCCACCTGGGCTGGTGGCACACCTCAACCTGGGCTGGTGACATACCCCCACCGGGGCTGGGTGACACACCCCCACCTGGGCTGGGTGACACACCCTCACCTGGGCTGGTGGCACACCCCCACCTGGGTTGGGTGGCACACCCCCACCTGGGCTGGGTGACACACCCCCACCTGGGCTGGTGGCACACCCCCACCTGGGTTGGGTGGCACACCCCACCTGGGCTGGGTGACACACCCTCACCTGGGCTGGGTAACAAGCATAGTCTACCTTGGCATTTAGAAGGAGAGAGACCTAGTTTTGGTAAATACTTCATCCAGTGTCTGCCACACTGAGAATCACTGCCCCCAAATGGTCTTGATGTTTCCCTTCTTAAGTTCCCAGATAAAGTTTCTTTCAGCTTTTGTCTCATAAAAATGATGACTTTTGACTTTTCATTATAGTTATGTATATGTATTACTTAATTCTACTGGTGGATAACACAGTAGGTAAATGAAAATGGTCTCCTTACAAAGGGATGTTTTAACATAATAAGCTCGTTTTCTACTGTATAGCTCCACCTCGTGTTCACTGTACTAACTATATAAATATTTCAGACCTTTCTTCATGGTTTGACCCAAACTCCATACTCAAATCTTGCCTTTCTTTTTTTTGGTTTTGAGATAGAATCACACTCTGTCACCCAGGCTAGAGTGCTGTTGTGTCATAGCTCACAGCAACCTCAAATTCTTGGTCTTGAGCAATCCTCCTGCCTCAGCCTCCCAGGTAGCTGGGACTCCATGTGCCCACCACAACACCCAACTAGTTTTTCTATTTTTGGTAGAGATCAGATCTTTGTCTTACTCAATGGATTCTCCCACGTCAGCCTCACAGAGGGTGGGGATCACAGGCGTGATCCATGGCAGCCGGGCCTTAAATCTTGCCTTTTGTTAGCAAGCTGAGGCTGAATACAGTTCCAGGAGGCTGATGGGCATGAAAATGAAGGAGATAAAGTGTGAGATGTGAGGCCTGGGGACCTGCTTCAGCTGCAGGGGAATGGGAAGCGTTCCCAGGGAAAGAGCAGGAGCCTTTGTTTTCTGTCTGCTCTGAGGCCTCTAGGTCCTTCTGTTTTAGTCTGCTTCTTTCTGAGACTCTCTAAATACATTAATCATGTTCTTCCATCTTGTTTTATTGAGGGAACTCTCTGCTGAGATCGCCATAGTTGTAATTACACACGTGTACATGTAAAGAGAGAGAAAGTGTGGGTGGGTGTGAGGACAGGGAGCCTCCCCGGTGTTCTCAGGGCTCCCATTGGCTGAGTTGAGCAACAGGCTACTTTCATTATCAGTGAACCTTCCGTCATGGCTGTGCAGCACTGGAATCTGCTAGAAGGATCATCTGCAGAGGATTTCAGCAACAATACATTCATTAGTCTAGCCAAGAAGACTAAATTAACAACCAACCAAAATGCTGTGTCAGTGCTTGTAGATGTAATTAGGTAAGGAGATGAGATCCTTTTCAAACAGGATAGTTGCCCTAAATCCAAGACAGGTGTCTTTAGAAAAGAAGAAGATTCAAAGCCACTGAGAAGGAGCCACAGGGGGATGGATGCAGAGATTGGTGATGTAACCACAAGCCAAGGAGTGCCGGCCACCCCCACAGCTGGAGGAGGCTGGGAGGATCCTACCCCACAGGCTTCAGGATGAGACCACCCTGCCAACACCTTGATTTTGGACTTGTGCCCTGTAGAGCTGAGATAGAATAAAACTGTTAATTTTAAGTTACGATGTTTGTGGTAATTACTTATGATGCATTAGGAAACTAATATACCCAGAATTAAATTATTTAATCCAGCATTAAATTAGTTTCTAAGTATTTGTGAATCTTGTGTTTAAAACTCTGAGAAAGCTAGCCCTCCTCATCACTCTTTCATCACAAACACTCAGAGGTGAATCCAAGGTGAGCCTGGTTAGAACCTAGGCTATGTCTGTTGGGAAGGCCACTTAGCTAGTGGAATTTCATACCAGATTAATCACCATCAGACCTTTGACAGTATACATAACTTTAAATGTATAGTTACAAGAAACTTTTAAATTAGGAGGAATAGAGATGGACCTACCTCAGCTGTCATTCTTAGTTTGGGGGCAATATCCCTTCTCCCCAGAATCTGGATTACAGCATCCCAGAAAATAATCTCAAAAATCAAGGAAGCACAAATAAGAAAGGCTCTTCTTACTAAATGCATCTGATACTATTTTGTTTAAAGAAATGAAGGCAGTCGCTTTTACTTCTGAAAAAAATCCATAGGACAGACTTATTTAAGGGAGCATAAAGGGTAAAAAATAACCTACGAGACAGACTTCATCCCCATGAGGTGATAGCTTAAGAGAAAATTCTGTGAGCTTACAGAGCAGTGAGTTTTGCAGGGAGAGATTCCAACAGTGCCTTCACTATATTCAGGTTCTAGTTCACCAGCTTGGGTGTTGAAGTCCTCTGTTGTACAGGAAACGGTGCATGCTCTGGTTTACCTGCATTCTCTTACTCACTGTGGACAAGCCTAAAAACATTCCTATCTTGTTTAATTTAAATGCAGCTCTGCTCTTTGCCAAAGCCCTCGTTCATAAGATGGTGGC
The DNA here is from genome assembly GCA_963574355.1 of Loris lydekkerianus. Taxonomy (NCBI): domain Eukaryota; kingdom Metazoa; phylum Chordata; class Mammalia; order Primates; family Lorisidae; genus Loris; species Loris lydekkerianus. Next base: position 17,535 of record CAUYPK010112891.1, read on the forward strand.
CAAGTGGGTAATTCCTGGCTTAGGCCTTGAACATCTGGTGGCCTTTGAATCTGATGCATGTAATTACAGCAGGGCCGCCAGACAATTGGGGATTAAAAGGATGTTGTTTAATCTTCTGCCATATGTTACCATGTAACCTCTCTTCTCTTTTCCCTCCACCGGCCCTCATAGGAAGCATCCGCAGCTGCTCATGAAACTCTGGAACTTGTCTCCCTCCCAATATAGCTGGGCTTGCCGACAAACCCAAGGCTACCTTGGACGTTGCAAAGGTTTATGGTTTAGAAGCAGATTACCTCTTGTCCTTCAGTATTCAAAGGGTTCCTGTTTACCTTTCTCATTAGCCCTTGTATTCTCATGTCTGTAGATTTGTTAGTCTAACTAGCATGATTGTGACCCAGAAAGTGAAGTCTTAAAATCCACTACGTTTCACTGGAGGAAACAGTGGCTCTTCCTCCATCGTGGTAACTGCTGCATTGCATAGGCCGTGTCTCGTCTGCATCCTTCATGACAGTCCTAATGGACATTCAGTGGGTTGATGGGGGTTAGGAGGCTTTGGGAGCCAGACGCAATCCCTGTTATTTAGGCTGAGGATGGTGGAGGTACCTGCTTTGTGATGCTATCGCCAGGAGGCAAGCTCCAATGAAGAATGCAAACTGCCAGGAACAAAATGCTCTGTTAGACATCAAGACTTAATAAGCATCAGTTTTCATCACTTTGTGCTGCTATCATAAAATGCAATGGACTGGGAGGGGGCTTACAAACAATAGAAATTTTTTTTTTTTTTTAATAGGTCTGGAGGTTGGAAAGTCCAAAATCAAGGAGCCAGCAGATTCAGTGTGGGGTGGGGGTTCACATCCCAGTTCACCACCGGACTATCTTTCAGCCTCACTTCCTGATGCCACCACTTTGGGGGTCTGGAAGTTTGGGGGGACACAAACATTCAGCCCATACCAGAATCTCTGAGTCTTTGTCACTTAGTTCTTCTTAGCATGTGGCAGGTGCTTAAATGTGGCAGCTGTTATAGATGTGGAAGATTATGAAATCACCAAAATGTGAACAGCCGATTAAGAAGAAAAGGGATGTAGGAATGTTAGTTGGCAAAGCAGAGAGTCAAACGCACGTCATCTGAGTTTGTCCCATCCACCAAACGTTCCTGGCCCTGGATAGTCCAGTGACCAAAAAGCTCATCATAGTGTTCCTCAAATAGTAATAAGAAGTGGTAGATAGTTCCTGTTGGTCACAGTTCTGGATCTCATATAGAACTAAGATGTCAGGGAAATTGACTAATGAAACAGGCACTCCCCAAACTGCCAAGACAACCAAACCATCACCAGACTCTCCTCAGGGTTCTTGGGCTCAGAGACGCTACCTTGGGCAGTAGACCCCCCTGGGTGGGCAGCAGCCCCAGAGTTCAGAGGCTGCCTGGCTCCAAGTGTGGCTTAGAACCTCCTCCCAGCTCTCAGGTGCTGCTCACTGCTCCCAACATGTTCTCATGTGTGCCCTGGGAAATTTCTCTTCCACATCCTGGCGGGCTGAATAATAGATTCTCAAGTGTCTACCTCCTAATCTTTGGAAGCTGCAAATGTTACCTCATGAGACTTTGCAGATGTGATTAAAGAAAAGATCTTGAGATGGGAGATTACCCTGGATTATCTGGGTAGATGTTAAATGGAATCACAAGTGTCCTAGTAAGAGAGAGGCAGAGGGAGAGTTGACACAGCTTGAAGACAGAAGTGAACATGACCATGAAGGCAAAACTGGACTGATGCTTCCAACGAGGACTTAGGCAGCCACCAACGCTGGAAGTGGAGGGGACAGTTTGTCCTGAGGGAGTGCAGCCTGCCAACACCTTTGTCTTGGCCCAGGGATACCGAGTCCAGACTTCTGGCCTCCAGAACTGTAAGAAAATGAATCTCTGTGGTTCGAAGCCACCAATGGAGTGGTGATTTGTTATAGCAGCCACAGCAAACGCTTGTGGTGACTAGCAGCAGGTCAGGCCCTCAGGCGGTATTTTTTCTTTTTCTACAACACATATTTGCTATTTACTTATTCTATGAAACACAAATTAAGAGTCTACAATATACAAAATAGGAGGTGAGAGGTATAAAATGGCATAAAAATAAGTCAAATTATATGAAATTGGAATATTTAACCATTTTGACCTGCACAGTGGCAGTTTCATAAGGTTCAGCGTAATACAGTGATAGTTCTTCACCAAGCACTTGTGGTCTATTGTATTTTCTAAAAATGGTCCCAAAGGCTCTTAGTGACTTCACTTTTCCTTCTTTTGAGAGTCAGGTGTCTTCCTTTCCTCCCTTGACTGTGGGTGGACTCGTGACCATGAAGAATCGAAGCCACGTGCTCACCAAGATGAGGCCCTGGGAAGCAATGTGGCTGCCACCTCGTTCCCCAGGACACCCCCTCCAGAACCGGAGACAACCTGTAAGGAGCCTGAGGCTGCCAACTGTGAGGTGTTCTGGCCAACAGCCCCAGCTGCAATGTCAGGTGACCGGTAGCAACAAGCCCACCTGTGTAAGGGCAGACGCCTCTAGCAGAGTCCTGCACCCCACTGTTGACTGTCGCCCCAACCTCTGAGCTGAGACCCCACCAGGCTGGAGCAGAGGTCCTCCACCCAAGCCCTTCCTCCTTCTCAATTCCTAGAATCTTCAAACAAAATAAAATGGTGTTTTTAAAACTGCAAAGATTTGGGGTAATTTATTTTGTAGTAACAGATATCCAAGTAGGTTGACGAAGGAGCCACGTTTTACGTCAAATGAGAAAGGAGGCAATGGGAGTAAAGCCCCTGAGAGTCCTGACCGTGCCACGCACACCACCTTGCCCCTCTCTTGCTTTGGCATCTGAGGGCTTATAATTTAAGGGAAGGAGTTGAGAGGGGCATGCACAGTGCACTATTTCACTATGACAGATGACGGCAGTATTCGGTAACCTGGGGCTCAGCAGCTATGACAGAGGCCTCCTCAGATATGATGTCGCAGAGAAGACAGAAGCTGAGTTCTCCCTCACGTGACAGATTTAGGGCAGAGTAGCTTTCCTTTCCTCCGTGTGGTCATCCTGGGAGGGTCAAGTGCCTCCTATCTGTGGCCGTGCCATCCCTTGGCCCTCTTTCTGTCTGTAAGTTGGTCCTTGTCCCAGCTCGAGTGGAGAGTGAGGGGAGGTCCAGGGCAGCCAATTCTTTTCAACCATGTGAGGCAGAAGCCACATGTGATGTCCTCTCCAGGATGTGTGAAGCCACACCCAGCCCTACAGGAAGCTTGGACATGTGTGTTCCCCACCTGGGCCTTCATTGCCCCATCATAGCCCCATTCCATGGAAGCATGGGTTTTGATTGGAAAGAGCATTTTTTCCCCCCATAGATATGAGGAAAACTTCTAGAATTAAAATGCCAAAAACTGTGAGAGGACAGATTGGGTGAAAGTTTGAATGTGACTTTAGGGAGGAAGCACCCACCACTTGAGGGAGAGCAGGGCTTGAAGGCAGTTCCTGCCAGTGTGCCAGTGTGCAGGAACGGCACGCTCCTCAACGCATTTTTATCACAGTGGTTCTTAAGCAACAGACCAGTCACCCAAAGACTGATCTGACCTGGTTTGCGATTCCTCGAGACTTGAAGTTCATTTGCTGTGACTCTGAAAGCATCCCCAGAGGCAAGGGCACCGTGACCGGCACTCTCTCACAGCCCCACAGCTACCAAAGAGGTAACAGTGCCCTGCTGACTCGGCAGCTCTGATGTCACTGCCATATTCTGTAATTTCATAGTCTCACTTTCCAGTTCCATCATTTCTCTACAGAGAATCCAAGACAGGGACACAGTTGTGGATGATGCTGTGGTCTCAATGTGTCCCCTAAAATTCATGTGTTGAAATGTAACTGCTAGTGTGATAACATTGACAGGTGGGGCCTTTTGAAGGTGATTAAGCCCTAACAAGGGGCCCATATGAATGGAATTAATGCTTCTTAAAACAGGTGTGAGAAATCTGTTCCTCTCTCTGCCCTTTCACCTTCCACAGTGTAAGGAAGCAGCAACAAGTCACCGTCTCAGAAGCAGAGAGAGGGTCCCCCACCAGATGCTGAGTCTGCAGGAGACTTGACCTTGGACTTTCCAGTCTGCAGAACTGTGAGCAGTAAATTTCTATTTTTTTTTAAATATAAATTTCCCAGTCCATAGTATCTTTTTATAGCAGCCTGAACAAATTAAGATGTGTAGGGGACAAATAAAAATATAATTGTTATCAAAGTATGGCTTTGATAATAATAAATGAGGAAAAGTCTTGAACGTACGTGACATGTAAGAGAAGTTTTCGTAAATAGAATCTAATTTCAAGAAAGAAAGACATCTTTATTAACATTTTAAAACTCATGTGCAGTAATATGAAGATCTGTTAATTACTTAAGAGGTGGTGTGTGAATCTTTCTTTGGGGAGAGACTGGCTTTTGTTGGTGAATGTTTAGATATAACCCTCAGGTTGGAAACTGAGTCTCTGGGTCCTAGAATCACCTGTGCCCTCTGCTCAACATAATCAGCCCCAGCCACTCAGCCTGCAGAAGAGAATGTGAGTTTCTGCTGCAACTGGGTGCTGCTTGGGGATGAGACAACGGGAGACAGAGTCTTGGACTGGTGGGATGAAAAGAAGAGATATGAACTGTTGTAGAGTTCTCTGTAGGCTGCAATTCAGAACCTCTCCCAGCCTTCTTTGGAAAAATTCCTGGAAATTATACATTGTACTTTCTTTAATGGTTAATGGAAGTACATTAATGAAGAGGAGGAAGTGGGATTAACAGTCATTAATCCCAAATTTTCACATCTGAGAACTCTCAAGTATTAAGAACTATTTAGATCTATTTCTCATGCATTTCGGAAATGGACGTCATACTCTGTCACACTCTAAGGAGAATGTGTTTTTAGCATGAAAAAGTAAATTTCAAGTAGCTCTGAATGTTTTGGGATGGTGAGAGGAGTTTCTGGGGAAGGCTGGTGCAGAGCACCTTCATGCGCTCTTTCGCCTCACAGCCACGTGCTCCATTAATGAGGGCCTCAGCCTTGCTGAAGCCGGAGGGAGGGACACTTCTAATTTGCTTCCTAAGAATTGAACCCCCATAGCACTAATACCTCTTTAACTTCATTACCTCTAAACCTTAGTCTCTCGTGTTTTCAAACTCTTCTGGTGCAAGGTGAGAAGAGACACCCGACTGCGTATTTTCACTATAGGGGCTCAACCTAGATTGGGAAGAGTAGAATTCCAGTGTAGAAAGGCTGTTAGAGCAAACAATCCCCAGATCCCAGAGGCTCAGTGGAGGTTTATTTCTTACTTACGTGAGGCTGATGGGTCAGGTAGCTTTCCTGGGATGTTATCCTCCAAGTGCTACTTGTAGGATTTACATTCCCTTCCTTAAGAGACTCATCCGTCTTCGAGTTCTTCATGTGAGGTATCCGGGTTGGGTGAGACAAAGCAGGGAGGAGCACAGGAGATGCTCTGGGGACAGATGGCAGTGGCATCTCACGTACATTCACTGCTCAGAGTCCAGTTGGAGGATGCAACCAAACCCAAAGGAGGGCGACAGATGTAGGTTTCCCATGCGCCCAGGAGGGCACAGCAGGACTGGTAATCAAGGAAGCTGTGACATCATTGTGATCGTCAGTCATGTATGTGATTCCTCCAGTGTGACCTGGGCACAGCAGGATTTGGAGTGCACCTACGCTGACACTGGTAATCAAGGAAGCTGTGACATCACTGTGACTTTCAGTCATGTATGTGACTCTTCCAGTGTGACACTCTTGTCATGTTCTGTCGACGCTCAGTGCAGAGGTGGCGTCGTCAGACTCCTGAGATCACGGGACGCTGTCACACTGTGTTTGCAAGGTGTGTCTTTATCTGCCCTCTCCCCTTGTACCAGCTTCCCTTTCTGCCTTGCAGCCACCCCCTCCAAGATGTTCATAAGATATTCTTACGTGTCCATGCACCTTGTAGGACGTGCAATGTAGGATGGGTTTCCATTTGCTCCACATCTTTTCCAACTATTATTATTATTTACCATATATATAAAGTGGCCTGTCATTGTGGTTTTGCTATGGTTTGAACATTTGTGTTGCTACAAAATTCAGGTTGAAACTAAGTCCCCCAAATAACAGTATTAGGAGGTGGGGCCTTTCGCAGGTGATTCAGCTCTGAGGGCTCGCCCCTCATAAACTCTTGAATGGGAATGGGATTGGTGTCTTCTACCAGAGCCTGAAGGGGCAGCCTCCATCTCTTTTGCCTGTGAGGACAGAGCCTTTACATCCCCAGCGGATGTAGCAACAAAGGGCCGTCTTGGGAGCAGAGGCTGGATGTTCACTGAACGGCAAACTTGCTGGTGACTGAATCTCGGAATTTCAGTCCCAGAACTGTGAGAAAAAAAAAAAAATTCTATTCTTTATAAATTACCCAACTTCACATGTTTTGTTGAGCAGCACAAATGAGCTACAGCCGATTTCATGTCCCTCTGATCACAGTGATTTTGAGGTCCACGTGTGCACACCCTGCAACTTCTTATTCGTGATTTTTTTCCTACAGAATTTCAAGTTTCTATAGGGTTTTTTCTTTTGTTCATGTATGTAAGTATTTGGATATTGTTGATATTAACATGCCATTGATTGATTACTGATTGATGGATTGGTTGGTTGGTTGATTGACTGAGACAAAGTCTCACTCTTGCCCAGGCTAGAGTCCGTTCAACTTGCTAGGTTTTTACACTACGTGGGGTTTAAATGGTTAAGTGGTATCGGCTGGGAATAAAGCTTCATTTTCCTCCACAGTGATTTGATTTCTTGGAAACAATCTTCTAAACTAGGTGTCCTCAAACTTTTTAAACAGGGGGCTAGATCCCTGTCCCTCAGACCATTGGAGGGCCAGACTATAGTTTAAAAAAAAAAACTATGAACAAATTCCTATGCACATTGCACATATCTTACTTTGAAGTAAAAAAAAACAAAATGGGAACAAATACAATCACACCGCCTCATGTAGCCCATGGGCCGCAGTTTGAGGACCCCTGTAAACAATCCTGTCCCTCTGCAGTGCTCCGTGGTGCGGCCTCTGTCCTACGCAGAGTCGGCGCGGTTCTCCCGCCCTCCTTCAGGGGGCACCGTCCTCAGTTTATCCAGATCTGTGCCGGAACTTTATTGCTTTCCTTGCAATGGTTTCCTCAAGTCCACATGATCCTTATCTTCACTCTTCATTTTCAAAATTCATTTAGTTATTCATGGTTTTTATTCCTTTACATGTAATTTTAGAATTATGGTGCTGAATTCATAAAAAAAATTTAGCTGAAGTGTTGATTAAGATGGCATTAAATATACAGATTAATTTAGAGATAATTGGTATAGCTTCTATATTAAGTTGGTTAATTGGTATAGCTCCTATATTAGGTATGCTATATTATGCTAATTTATACCAGAAACACGACATACATCTCCATTGATTCAGATTATTAATATCTACTAATAATTTAAAATTTTCCATAAAGGTATCATGTATTCCCTCTTAGGCATTTTTTTTTTTTAAGCCTTGGTTTTAGTCGTCACAAAACTTAATTGGGGATGCCTTTCTCTGAGAGGCTTTCTGTCAGGCTGTCTGATGTGCCGACCGAGGCATATCTAGCCCTCTCAGTCAGGGCTGGCGGCTCTGTTCCTTCTCAGATGGAGCTCTCCAGAAAAGTTACGAAGCTCCAATCCAATTAAAATAAATTAACTGCACCCTGGGGATATGATTTAAGACATGAACTCTGCCTGAGTAGAAAAGTGTCAGCCTGTTAGTAGCCCCAGAAGTCTTCAACATCTTCAACATCCTTCACACACCAGGGAGCCTGGTCCTTTGTTTTGCTTCTGAAAATAACAGGCATTAAGGAATGAGGGCATGGGTGAGCGGGAGGGTCCTCTGGAGGAGGATCGGGGCTCTGTGACCTCCTACTCCAGCACAGTTTCTACAGCAGGAAAAGAACTTGCACCACTAAAAACCCATGGAGGCTGGTCTGAGGGTGGTGTGGGTGTTGTTCTGAAGTCCCTTGTTCTGAATTTTAATCCTTCTCCAAAACACATTGTTGACAATTTTTTTCCCTATGCACAACATAGCGTGAAGTAAGATGACCGGCCACAAGGTTGCAGTAGGTTGAACTTGAGGTTTCTCCAATCCCGCCACCCGGGGGCCCTAGGAAAACAGTGGCGTGGTAGGCTTTGGTTATTGGTCACTCAGGGACCGTTGGAGTTAACTGTCCTCCCCTTCCTGGCCCTCAACTCATATGCAGAAGCTGTAAGCCCCAGTACCATGGACTATGACTGTATTTGGAGATAGGGCCTTTGAAGGGCAGTTACATAAAAATGGGGCCTTTGAAGTGGGTTCTCATCTACCCCAGCTGGCCTCCTTCTAAGCAGAGGAGATTTGGACACAGAGGGATGACCCTGTGAGGACACAGGAGACAATGTCACCCATAGGCCCCAGAGGCAGGCCTCAGGAGGAAATGACCTGCTGACCCCCGACCTTCACCTTGGACCTTCAGCCTCCAGAACAATGAGACAATGACTTTCTGTTGTTTAAGCCTGGCAGCCCCAGCAGATCACACCAGGGATGGGCATGCTGTTTAAGTTTTTGCGGACATAATTTTAAAAATATATCTGTAGATATCTTCCCTCCTTCCGTGGCCCTTCCACAAATGATTGGTTTCTTAGTGGCAAGGGGTTAGTTAGTTACAATGGGCCAGAGAAGGAAGGAAGGCAGAAGCATGAGGGATGTGGGGTGTCTGCGTGCACTGCAGGTTGGCGGGGAGCAGGAACTCCATGCAGATGTGAAGATGTGACTTTCCAGAGAATTCTGAGGCAAGAGGTTGCACCATGTCATGATACTGGAATGAGTGGTGAGTGAGAAGAGTTATCCTGCGGGGGCCAGGGCCAGGGCCAGGGTGGTGGCAGGATTTGGAGCCAAGATAGCAACTCCTGGGCAACGGGGTCAGGTAAAGCAGTTGAGGCCTCCCTGACCTCTAATCCTCACGGTGCTGGCCATCCAGGGTACTGCTAGCACAGGGGACTTCAGCATAAGATGGGTTTCCCAGCGCAAGCAAAGCGTGAAAATGAGGATAGTTAGGGTACAGATTTCCGGGAAATTGCCCTGGGGGAGATCCTTGGTCTGTGGTGTTTAGAAGACCCACCTGGCGTAGCTCCAAGGAGCTCAATTTTGAGGAAACTGGGCTCAACGCTGGTCTTGGCCACAGGACCCTAACAAGGCAGGACACTCTTTTCCTCACTTGTGTCTAGTCAGTGACACTCAGAAGGGCTTCCCTCAACCCCTGCACTGGTAAAAACTCTAGAAGAGAAATGGGCGTGTTGTCCAGTCCCATGAGCTACTAACCTTGGCCTTCTTCAGAACCTTTCCTGTTCCTGGAAGGATGGCTCTGGGAGCTTGGGATGGGGAAGAAGCCTCAGCCCTTGGCAGGTGAAGGGAGAGAAGGGAACAGCAGACAGGTCGTTACACAGGGGGACATAGCAACAATTTGGGGCTGAACTGAATGTCACGGACAAGGGGCCTGAAGTTCTCCGAACGTGGACCCTGCAACTCGCCGGGTGGAATCTGTCCCAGGGAGAGGGGATGTCGGCCGTTTGTAATATTACTAAACTCCACACTATAAGATTTGAAAACAAGCAATTATTTTAGCAGAAAATGAGAGACCAGCCTCAAGTTTTCTTGTTAGGACTTGTTTTTAAACAGCTGAATAATTACTGTCTTCTATTTAAGATTTCCAGATGGTTTCTACATTTTTCTGCTTTCTTCAAAATTTCGCAGTCTCTTTGCACTTGTCTCCAAGATTGCAATAAAATTTCTAATTGAATCATTGCATTTACAACAAACATTTCTTGAAGGCCCACTCAGCTAAGTTATGTGACTGAAATGCCAAAAAATTTCCAGGACTCTTTTAAGGGGAAGTGAGGTTTTTGTATGATTTAATAATCTTAGGAATTTTTTCTCTATTATGTTCAACATTAAATCAATACTGACAAACCAAACACTGATTTGATATGTTATCTGATCCTGGATAAAATAGCAAATTCCATAATTTTTTAATTAAACAGTATTTGAAGTTGACACTAGAACATAAAATAGTAACATTTTGCCTTTAATTGTTCTCTATACGTATAATGAAAGTTTCTGTTCTTTTGCAGTGAAGTTCAGTCTTATTGAAGAGTCTTTAGTGTCTGATTTTTCATCCAGCACATTAAGCAAAAATATCTGATAGTTTTCGAGTGGCTGGTGTGGACATGATGTTGTCTGTCATACACATTTGTCATTAATGTTGTGTTTGGGGGCCCAGCCTGGAACACGGGGGCTCCGGGGTATAGCCCTGACACATCTTCCCAGAGTTGGCTTGTTCTTTTCTGGCATCTGACTGCAGGTCCCCCCATGCTCGAGGCCCCTGGGAGTCTCTTGCATTTTCCAAACACAGGCTCCATCTACCCACCAGACATGGTGGGCTCCATCTATCCACCAGACATGGAATCCTTCCATTCCTCTCTACTGACATGTGATTCTGTCTCTCTCATCGAGTATACACTTCCTTTCCTTTCCTTTGTGTGCTTACTGTAGTTTTACTTTTCTTTTGAAGGACCCTACTTCTTCTTTGAATCACTGATATGTACCCCTTTGGCCAAGCTCCAATACAGATATGCTTCTATTGCTCTTGACAAATGGTCGTTCTTGAAGACCTTGGCTGTCATTGATAGATGTCGAGTACAGATGAGCAGATATGGATAAATGGATAAAGATAAATATTGAGAGGTATAAAGAAATATATAGATACAGATGTAAAGATGTAGCTATGTAAAACTAGGTATGGACAGATAGAGAGATAAGGACAGAGCTACAGAGACAGGGACAGAGAGATACAAAAATACGGGTAAGACGGAGCTAGAACCGTGTTTTTCAATCTTTCTTTTTTCCTGGCACACTTGGACCTGTAGTTAAACTTCTGCCACACACTTAAATTGTGTTGATCCCCAAAAAGAGTTTTAAAAAAGAATATACTTACTGTACTTTAAACTACTTTCAAAAATAATTTAATTAATGATCTTTTAAAATTGTCTTGGCACACTGCTGAGCTAGACAGATGGAGATAAATACAGGGCATGTGGGCCAACACAGACAGAGACACAGACGGTCCCTGCTCAGCAGGAGGGGAGCTTCCTGAAGACAGGGGGTTTCTGTCTGTTTTCAACCCTAAAGCACTCTCAGCATCTAGAGCCCAAGGAGAGATTGAAGTACAGCAAATCACAGCTGAGGATCATTAAAAATTGTAATGACTTTAAAAATAAACATTAATGAATATAAAAATAGTTTTTAAAGACTTCACTAAAAAGGACAGTGTCGTGATAGCCTCATAGGATTCTGTCCCTGCATCTCTCCCGTAGGTGGTGTTCAGCTCCTGAAATGTGGTGCATCCCTGTGAAGCCCCACCCCGTGGCCTTCCTGTTATCTGGGGTGGGGACTAATAGGAGACTATCACAAAGAAAGACCCTTTGTTCCTGGGACTGGTTTGCAAGCAAAGTTCCAGAAGCCTTGAGCAGGCAGTTGACCTGGTTCCTGGGGGCCTGCCACATTGTCAATAGATGTTTCCGGAATGGAAACAACTCAGTAAGAGTATACTCCTCCAGTGTGCTCCAGGAACATGGGTTTCATCGCTTAAATGTGAGCCTCATTTACATGGCATAAAACTTTCTTAACCAGATGCCGAAAGTGAGATTTTGAACATGTTGTTACAGAAGATGGTTCGCTTGTCACCATACAATTTGCAAAAGGTCTGTAGCTTTCTGTGACATAACAGGGTGGTTTCTGGGGAGCGTGAAGGAGCCAGCACATGTTGCAGACAGGGTCAGCATTAGCAGAGTGACTGTCTGGACCACCAATGTGGACACGGCCAGGCTCGGGGGACCCTTGTCTCATCAGGAGGCCTCAGACCTGGCCTCCAGGCTTCCGGTGGCCCGTGCACTTGTGGAGCCCCTGTCCACATGACCTGCAACTTCCAGTTAATATTCACGGCTGTGCAGACTGCACAGTTGACAGTCAAGAGTCTGAGTTCCCATGCAAGATGCCCACTGATCAGACCCTTACCAAATTCCATGTCACCTCCCACTCACCCCTGGAATTTTGAAAAAGACTCGTCTCTCTCTCTCTTTTTTTTTTTTAATAACAGCATGTTTAGGAGCTACATGTTTAAATTTGGAGTTTAAAATGGGGGCTTTAATGAAGGAATAAACATCATGGTTTGATAGTTTACTTTCCCCTTTGCTATGCAGCATGTTAAAAAAGCCAATAGCCTGCGCAGTGTGTGTGCACACACACAGGAGTGCATACATCATGCACATGCACACATGCACACACAAACACACAAGCACACACAAACACACGTGCACACACAGGCACACATGTGAACACACATAAACACACAAGTTCATGCACATACAGGCATAAACAGACATATGACTGCACGCACGTGTGCCCACAAACACACATGTGCTCATAGGCACAGATATGCATGTACACAAGCACATGTACACACATGCACACACAAGCATGCACAAACAAGTGCACACACAGGTACACACACAAGTGCCACATGTGCACACAAGAGTGCACACACATGCTCACACTCATGAATGTACACATGCACACACATAGACACATGTGCACACAGTACTCTAAGACAAGGCTCCCATGGGTTCTGGAATGTGGAGTATCCCCCTTCTGTGTGAACCAGGGCCACATGGCCTTGGATGACTGCCCCTGCTGTGGACTGTGCCATCCAGGCAGACTAGCTGATGCCCTCTGCAGCCCTTTCCCTCCTCCTCCTGTCACCTCCCACCTCCTCCCCTCTCCTCTTCTTTCCCCTGGAACTTACTTTTTCTTCAGAGAGCCAGCACAGTGGAGGTAGGGGAGAGCCTTGTCTCTTGTAAGAACTCCAAGGTCCATTCTGCTTTCTGGTTTGGAATTTGAACTTGAGATTTGCTTTGAGGTTTTCCTTGTGTGAATAAACCTGTCACCTGATTCCACGTGTGGGTCATCTGTGCCACTTCCCTCACTTGCTCAGGGATTCTCAGTCCTTTATTTCCTCCAAAGTCTCCTACCTCCACAAGGAAACTTGAAATACTGTCATTAGACATACATCCTTTCTTAAAGCTCTGTTCTGGGGCTGCCGTGAGGGAAAGGGGAGGGCAGAGAAGATGGGTGGGGAGAGAAGATCGGAGGGGAGAGATGATGGGCGGGCGGAGAAGATGGGAGGGGAGAGAAGATGGGAGGGGAGAGATGATGGGTGGGGAGAGAAGTTGGGAGGGCCGAGAAGATGGGAGGGCGGAGAAGATGGGAGGGCGGAGAAGATGGGAGGGGGGAGAAGATGGGAGGGCGGAGAAGATGGGGGGGGTGAGACGATGGGCGGGGGGAGAAGAGGGGCGG
>CAUYPK010112893.1:0-29609 GCA_963574355.1 Loris lydekkerianus
TTTTTCTATTTATTTATTTATTGTTAAGTCACAGCTGTGTACATTAGTGCAATCAAGGGGCACAATGTGCTGGTTTCATATACAATCTGAAATATTCTCATCAAACTGTTCAACGTAGCCTTCATGGCATTTTCTTAGTTATTGTATGTAGACATTTGTATTAAACTTTATTGAGCATATGTTATATAATATTGTTGCCCTGGTCACTAAAGAGAAGGGAGCAGTCAAAAAAAACCTTTTTTTCTTTTTTAACCACTGGTCTGGCCGTGATATCTTGAAATACTCTCTCCTTTCAATTTCCCATCCCAATACGAGTTTTGTTAGCAATCCTGTGATTGACTACTTTTTCTTGCTTTATATCAAAGGCTTAATGAATTTGCTTTCCTTCCGTGGAACAGCAGCAAAGCTTGTAGATTGATGCTAACTTGATCTTACTGGAGTCTTGCTAATATACTTTGGTTTGGGGAAGGGTAGTTTCTGGAGCACAAGGGCCAAGTACAAATAATTGAGTGCTTTCAATGTTTTCCTTTAGTTGCTATTGCCCAGTTTCACTTCCATAATTTTAGCTTCTGGACTGATGATAAAACAGGCAAGGTAATAACTTTGCTTTCAATTTAAAAAGCAGTGTGTGTGTATATATGTGTACATAAATATATCCCACATTAAGTTTATATCGACAATGCATTTGTACATCTAAACTCACAAGAACACAGACACACACATATACACACACCACTTACTTTGTGAAAGACCCTGCCATTTTGCTCTCAAGCTTGGGAAAATTGAAGACACAAAGGCAGGCATGTTCGCAGTTCCACTCAGTAGAGGCTTGAGCTAAAATAATGCCGGAAAAGCAAATGTGGTGACCTTTAAAGGAATCGAGAAGAAGCGATTTCTAGCACATTACTAAATGCTATATTTTAAAGGTTCTAACCTTATTTGCTACAAGTGTATAATACCAGGAAACCCTTGTGAGGAAAGGGTCTGCATTCATCACACGGCACAAGTCACTTACAGAAGAGATGGGGAAAGTTATTACTTTCTAACTTGCAGACACCAAAGTTCAACCCAGCTCCTTTTGTAGTTTGCTGTATTAAATAAGGTTCAGGGATCACTTGAAGAATTACAGGCTTCTTGACCTAACAAAAATATAAAGTTTTCTGCAAATAACACAGCTATCTCATCATGCAGAGCAATTTATGACACACACACACTGCCTTTTACAGTTCACCCCAGCTGGCAAAACTGCCCCTTGAGGTGTCTCTGATATTAACTTTATTTACTCTTCTAGTTGATTAATAGTAGCAATTGATCTATAAGATCCAGCATCAAAATCAAGAATGGATAGATGGAAGAAAATTTCTCATTGAAAATAACTTTAAATAAGAAAAAAGGAAAAAACTTTAAAATACAACATTTGAAGTTGTAATTGGACCCCACTATGAAGAGCTGGAAAGCTAGCTGCAAAGAAAGAAGAAAAGTAGAATCATAACACTGATTATTTGAATATTTACCAAAGCCTCTAGGTTTTCACAGATTAATAGGTTGGTCTTGGTAATACTTATAATATTGTTTACATTTGTCCACTGCTTTACAAAACATTGGCATTTGGCTGTACTGTTGTATTCTCAACCAATTATATTTTATAGATTGAAAGTAAGATCTCCAGCAGGTCAGCTTCAGTGAATCCTTTTCTCACTGCAATCATACAGCCCACATCTATAAAGGAATAAATTGCCAATTATAGATGCATGATTTATAAATCAGCCAAGCAAATAAAACATCATGGGGGGGGGGGGGGCTATGTAGTCACCTTTCTGCCATTCAGTTCTCTTTGGTTATCTAAGAATTTGTTGGCTTCTGTAATGGTGTGAGTTTTGACTTTTAATGGTAGACTGGAATCCATTTCAACCTAGTTAGCATAAAATCATTTGTTGCTGATTATTGGTTTCCATTCTTAGAGTTAAAAGACTGAGCCTACTAGCAGAAGACAATCACGGGAGCCTACAACATTGCGGGTCTTCAGGCTAGAGAGAGTTCAGGATTCTATTCAGGTCAGAAAACAATGGTGTGAGGGCTTTCAAATTTCTCATAAACCAAAGCCCCAGGCAAAAGAAACTGAGAAGTGCATTGTAAACTACACTCAGAAATGAGTTCAGTTTCACAAATAAGGGTAGGAAAAGATGAAGAACTCGGCAATAAAACATTAAATCAAGAAGTCACTTCATCCCAGAGATTTGATCAACAGTTCCCTTGTAACCTGAGCCATTTCTGCTCCAAAATGTCCTAGAACTAGGAAAGCTAGAGTTGGTTGGCAGGGGCTGACTTACCACACAGTGAAAACACTGAAGTGTGTTTGAAGCCACTGTTGTTGAGATGCTGCAGATTGAAACAAAAGTACGAAGATCTCCATATTACTGTAAATTGAAACGTGTTTCTGCAACATAATTCCTATAGCCTGAGACATAATAAAATGTATTTGAGCAAGCTCAGGCCTGTGAGGTCCCCTATACTGGCCTGTCCTAAATGATCATAGGTTGTTCAGTCTGGGCATTGTTTAGGCTGTCCCACACTTTGTTCTGCCATAACTCTAGAGGAAACTCCATGCACAAGGCGGTTTTATTTAATACAACTCAGGAAAAGATAATCAAAAGTGACTGTAATAAGAAGACACCTGACAAATGTTAGAATTTCCTTCCTATCTTCTTTGGCAAAATTGGTCATTAGATTTGCCAAGAGAGATGGGACTGTGGTGTTTTTAGTTTCCTAAACTTTGCTGGAGGGATATGTTTGCATCTCTATTATTTAAAAAATGGAGAAGGCTACCCAGCAAATATACCTTCTCTAGGCTTCAGGTGGATCTCACACAGACACCCCCACCCTCTCCCTATTCTATTATCCTCCATAGCACGCTCAACCAGTGTGCCACAAAAATTTTTAAAGATCATTAATTAAATTATTTTTGAAAGAAGTTCAAAGCACAGTACATTCTTTTTTTTTAACTCTTTTTGTTTGATCAATTTAAGTGTGCTGTGGAAGTGCAACTGTAGGTTCAAGTGTGCTATGATATAAAAAAGGTTGAAAAACACTGCTAGATAGTAACCATGGCTGACTTTTATTGAATACTTCTAATATGGAAGACCCTGTTCTAAACACTTGTTCTAAGAGTGCTCATTTAGTCTTCCAAATAATCCTTGGCAGTGGGTGCTACTATTATTCCCATTTTTCATGTAGGAAAACCAAAGTACAGAAAGGCTGAAGGACTTTCCAAGGGTCACACAGCCAGTAACTGATAGAGCTGGAATTTGAAACCAGTTTATCCATTTTAGGGTATTCACTATCTCACAAGGATTTGTAAGGTTCTAACATTTATTAACCTAACGTTAGCTATTAGTTTTTATTATTTACACCTATATCCTTTTCTTTAATCCAAAATTATGAAATCTGAAATGCTCCCAAACCCAAATCTTTTTGAGCACTAACATGATACTCAAACGAAATGCTCCTTGGAGCATTTCGGGTTTTGAATTTTCAGGTTAGGGATGCTGAGCCAGTAAGCACACATAATGCAAATAACCCAAAATTCGAAAAAAATCAAAATTCCAAATACTTCTGGTCCCAAGCATTTTGGATAAGAGACACTCAACCTGTATTATGCTATTTTTTAAGTAGGTTTTTATACACTAGCTTAAAAATTCTGGCTTAAGTATTTATTTTACTTCTTCATTGTCCTATCTTCTCAAAATACCTTGGAATCTGACACGATGCAAATGTATAATATTTAGAGTAGCTGATGAGTAACCTACTGTGATGGTTAATTTTATGTGTCAATGTAGCTGGGCCATAGTGCTCTGATATTTAGGCAAACATTTAATCGGATGTTTCTGAGACGGTGTTTTTCAGAGGAGAGTATGAGTCCATTTAAATCAGTGAACTTTGAGTAAAGCAGATTGGGTGGGTATCATCCAATTGGCTAATGACCTTAATAGCATAAAGACTGAACTTCCCTCAGAAAGAAGGACTTCTGCAAGCAGTTGGCCTTTGGACCTGAATCACATCACCAGCTTCTCCCTGGGTCCCCAGTCTGCCAGCCCACTTGGCAGATTTTGAACTCACTAACCTTTGTAATCACAGAAGACACTTCTTTACATTAAATCTCTCTGTATATTTACACACATCTTATTGGTTCTGTTTCCCTGAAGAACCCTGACACACCCACTAATTGAAATGTCAAATTCTAGGCCAAGCCATAGGCGATTTCTCCAGCAGGAACCAAGTTCAGCATTCCTCACCATTTTTCATGGAATTATGACAGTTACACAATCCCCCAGTTTTTCCCAAAGGGGCAGACCTCTGAAGTCTCATTTGTTTGCTTTCAGCCCTTCAAGGGATCAGTTTGCCTGTAAAGAACTTCATCCCACACTGTAAACAAATACAGAGACCTCAGCAGTGTGCCCAGACTGCTCAAGAGTATAGTTTGTTACCAGACAAGCCAGACCATCCTGGCCCCTGGAACAAGCTCACACAGCAGGTGAGGAGGGCAGCTCAGCCTGGTCTGACTTCCCCACAGCTGACCACAGCACTCCCATTGACTGAAAACTGAAGTGTGGATTCAGTTTTTTTTAATCCGGATTAAATATCATTCCGGAGATTTTATGCCTAATTGTTTAAACTTCCTAAGGCTAATCTTTAAGAAAACAGTACAAAAACAGTATGCATATTTGGCAAAAGGTAACTCTCACATCATCAAAAGCAAGTGTAGCATTTTACCCAGTTCTGCTTGTTAATGCCTGAGTGAGGACTTCCTTTTTGTATGTGAAAGACTTCTCAGAGTATGAAATGATGTGTTGTCTTATAAACAGCTGGTGGGAGTTTTGATATAGTCACAGGTGAGGGGTTTCCCCCCTTCCATTTTCTCACTATTGTCACTTTAAAAAAACAACAACAAAAAGCCAAAGGGAAAAAAAATACACCCTCCAGAAAGCACAAGATAAAACCAATATGTTTGCCTTTCAATTAAAGGCCTCAGGCTGTCAGCTTGAGTGTGACACTCCAACATCAATGAGGAAATTTTTCTAAGAACTATGAAATGTGAGACTGTCGTGGAGAGATTCACACCACACACTGAGTAATGATTCAGTGTTTGTTACAGAAATCCTGTTAATGAGCTTTAATGTCCCTGACAGCTCAGATGGTTCTGGGCTGAAGCTCGGTCTACACATTGTCACCTTGAGCGTGTCTTTCTTTCCTGAAATCTTAATCTACTAAGACATATTTGAGGTTTAACAATCAAAATATTCACATGGATTCAAATGTTTCTTAATAAAAAAAGTTCTGGTCAACAGAACTATGAAACTGGCATCTCACATACAGTCCAAACTTATTTTTCAAAATACCTCTTTGAAAAGTAAAGGGATAAGTAACTCACTTTGGGGCAGTGGTTCTCAACTTTCCTAAAGTCGCAACTCTTTAATGCAGTTCCTCATGTTGTGGTGACCCCCCCAACCATAAAATTACTTTAATTTCTACATCATAACTATAATTTTGCTACTGTTATGAATTGTAATGTAAATATCTGATATGCAGGATGTATTTAGGTGACCCCTGTGAAAGAATCATTTGGCTCCCAAAGGAGTTGTGACCCACAGGTTGAGAATCGCTGCTTTAGGGGAAAAGAAAATGTTGATAGTTTATTAAAATGCATTTGTGGAGCAAATGCTAAACATTTACTGGGTGGAGAGGGAAGATTGGGGAGGTGGCCTTGAAGAAAGAACACCAAAGAATTATAAAAATATTAAATCAGTGGTTCTAAATCCTCCTAATTCCCACATTGTTACAAATTGAACAAAGGGGTCATGATCAACAGGTTGAGAACTGCTGTATTAAATAGTCTTTGATATGATTTAATGTGGCTTAATCACTCAGTGTTAAATACTTACAAAATTGAGAATTTTGAGAATTTACAGAGGTGATGCCAAAATCTAAGCCATTATTTGGCAATTTCAGATTTTCCATAGCAACTTCTTTTATCCAAGACCTCAAATTTTTCTGTTGACTATCCCAACACATTAAGACAGAATAACACAGAATGTCATCCTCCGGAGTAAAAAGGAGTCGAGTAGCTATGAAAAAAATAGCTTCCTGACATGGTATATTCTCATATGTAAGTTCTATCCACATTGTGCTCTCCTTCATGGCACACACAAAGATGTTGCTAAGAAAGTTAATTGGCTTCCTGAGTAGTTGTTTGAATCACATAATTCAACCTAATTGTTTCTATCAAACCAACCAGTCATTTATGAACTGTTTCTACATTTCCATAATAACGTAACTCTCAGGAAGGCATGCATACTTTCCTGGGTTAGTTCCTAAATCATGATCCTCAATAAGTATCTGATGAATATTTGCCCATTTTTTGAACAAAAGAAAGGGAACTATTCCTAAATCACAGGGTGGCTATTTCTGCTGCCATGTTATGTTTAATCAATGCAAAAGGTCTGAGAGTCATCCCTTGTGAACAATTCCCAACTCTCCCCAGCTAAGATGACCTACATTTGATTTGATTTATCTGGGCCAGGGCTAGATTGTGCACAGTCCAACCCCAAGTGTGCCATTCTTGCAGATGGTGATGACAATGGCAATTGTGGCCCTTGCAGTTAGGCATAGTGGCCGACCTGCCTAGTTTCACAGATTGTCATCAACAATCCTTAAGAAGTGCTGTGTGACCAATGTAAATTTTTAAGCTAAAGAACGTTAAAATGAATTGAACATGTTTTGAAAATTTTATATACTATCTTATTAACTAATTGAAGGTAACTTGGAGTATGAACTAACTGAAGATAACGAAGGGTATCAAAAGCAGTGGAGATGTTGAGCTCTGGAGCCCCTCCAGCTGTGAACTCAGAATTAAGTGTAGACCCTTGCTTTCCTAGAAGAGTGGTCTCACCAAAATGTACAGTCACACCAACTGTAGGTTCCTTATTGGGAGAAAAATAGCATCCCTCTTAACAGGATTGTCACAAGGGCTTGTGAATGAGATAATACATTTAAAGATGACACTAAGCCATGACACATAGCTAACTCTCAAAAAAAAAAAAAAAAAAGATTGTTTATCACTCTTACATCATGCCACTCCCTACTAGTTAATAGTGTCTCCTAACTAGACTATATGCCTAAAGGGAGGGTTTCTAAAACTCTTTAACATTTTTAGTATTTATCTTTGTGCTTAGTATGAATGATGCTCAATAACTACATATAGACTGGCCAGTCAGGTAAAAGCTGAGAGCTAAGTTATCTACATATCAAGTCCAAAACCCAAACAAAACAAAAAAATTAAGCCAATGAGTGGATTACCATTTGGTCTTCTGATCATTCTATTGTGATGCATGTGATCAGATTTCTTCTCTTTTGTAAATCACAGGAATAACTTCAGGAAGTTTCAGACATACTCACTAAGGTTAAATACTTAAAACAGAGCTGTGTATGAGTGCTGAAAATATCCAGACAAGCAGATGTTGCAAACCTTTTGTACATCCCCAGCACAGTATGATGAGCCAAGGATGGCGGGAACAATCCCCAGCTGTGCACTCAAGGCATACGTACCCATTTGTCAGGGGCTTTCCATCTTGAGCATACCTTGCAGGCCTCTTCTCAAGAATGAGGTCACTATGGAGTCCACATGGGCAGACAGGCCACAGCACAGGATATGTCTGTGTGCAGATGTGGGAGGAATTGGGACTAATAACCATAATGGAAATAGGAAATGAGAGTTAGGTCAGCTCAACTGCACAGTTGTTGAAAAAATAAAACTTAGTCATGTGGAATAATTTTCATGCTTCGTAACATTTACCACCTATCAGCCAACTACACCAGTAGGTTGGACTGTCATTATGAAAAAAGAAAAAAATTCCTCAAGGCATCCAGCAGGCCCCTTTCCCATCCCAGACAGCCTTCCTAAGTCTCTTCTGTTCTCTAAGTCAATATATCATTAGATCTAAATAGTTATCTCATTTAAATGCATCAATTACAGAATCTACTATATAGAGCCATTGCAATGAACATCACAAGGTCTTTGAAAGTGAGAAAGGCCTCACTGACGTATAAAATAGGAAAGAAAAGGAGTGGATTCAGTGGTAATAAA
The DNA here is from genome assembly GCA_963574355.1 of Loris lydekkerianus. Taxonomy (NCBI): domain Eukaryota; kingdom Metazoa; phylum Chordata; class Mammalia; order Primates; family Lorisidae; genus Loris; species Loris lydekkerianus. The sequence continues at coordinate 8,141 of CAUYPK010112893.1, forward strand.
AGAGCGAGCCCCTTTCTTTGTAGTACAGACACATATGTTCATAGTACGTACACATTTACAAGCTCATACATATACATGTCTGAGCACAACACACAGCGTTTCTGCCCTTTAAGTGTGAAGTTATTTGGGGAAAACTGTTGCTGAGTCTCTGGGCTAAGAGGGCAGCAAATCATTCATCTCTCAAGATAGTTCACGTATGCTTGCTGCTGTGGTGTTACTGACTTCACCCTTTAAGGGTACATCTGAGGCTGCCTGCCAACCTGAAAACTTTGAACGCTGCTATACCACCCTTGACCTCCCATGGACCTTGATGTCTCTTTGGCTGATGATAAAAGTGATACCCAGCTAAAACATGTGGTCTGATGAAAGTCTCAGTGCCCAGGCCTGCTAAATTTTTAAAAAAGCCATCTATAACATTACACTCTTCCTAAAAATCCATTATTTTACTCTTAAACACATACTGGCACGTTTAAAGCTTGGGACATATCCTACACAAAACTTTTTTTTAATTCTGCAAACTCTCTGTGATCATTTCATCTTCTGAAAGTTTTAGAGTCTACATAAAACATCTACTTCTCTCTCACTGTTTAGTATATATTAAACCTGTTTTCCTAAATGAAGTGGGCCCAGAAAGAGAAGAAAGTTAGGGAAAGTGCTTTCCTTAATTTGTTATTTTAAAATAAGGTTGGGAAGGAAGATAGGACCTGCTGAGCTGATTAACCGATAACTAACTGGTAATACATTAATATATATCAGAATTAAGCAGAATATTTCAGATTTCATTTTATCCTTCAAAGAGAAAGATATTCAGACTAGAAAGAAGAACATGGACAAGCTTAGGTAAGGAAAAGCATAGCATAAGCCAAGAGAGAAAAATATAAGATGGCTAAACTAGGAAGAATGAATTAAATCAAGTGGCTCAGAAGAAATTATGCATTGAAATAAAATTACCAGACTCTTCAGAAGACCACAATGCATACAGGTTACCTTAGAAAAAAGAGTACTAAAGAGTTTATTTGACTACAGACTCAATGCAGTCTATTATTCAATAATTTATTGACAAATAAATGTTGAGAACTTACTAGTGTCAGGAAGCATCTATTATGTGTCTGGAATTGCTTTCAGTATCATTATGAAGAAAACAAGACAGATAAAGTTTCTACTCTGATGGAGCTGACATTTTAGGGGTAGAGACAGAAATTAAATGAATGAACAAATAAACATATAGTGGCAGCCGGTGATAAGTGCCAGGAAGGAAAATAAAGCAGAGTAAGGAAATAGTAGAATGTGACTATGAAAAGATGAAGGAGTTGTGTTTTTGACAGAATCATCGCATATGGACTTTCTGAGTAGGTGACATTTGTGCAAAAATGAATTGAGGGAACAACCAAGCAAGGATAGAGAGAACATTCCAGACATAAGAAACAGCATATTCAAGAGCCTTGAGTAGGGAAAGAAGTTGGTGTGTTAAAGAAACAGAAAGAAGGTGGATATGTTCATTTCCTTCTCTAGGGTAACCTTTTTGTACATAAACACACACACACACACACATAACCTATCTATATGTATTCCATGACATCATGCTTTATACTATAAATATACACAATATAAAATCTTTTAAAAAGAGGGAATCCCCAGGCTTCTCCAGGATCTCACCACTCCTTACCTATCCCATCTCACTCTTCACTTCCTTCAAAGAGAAAGATATTCAGACTAGAAAGAAGAACATGGACAAGCTTAGGTAAGGAAAAGCATAGCATAAGCCAAGAGAGAAAAATATAAGATGGCTAAACTTATATTTTTATATAAGGAAGTGAAGAGTGAGATGGGTTAGGTAAGGAGTGATGAGATCACAGTGGGCCTTGCAGGCCCCTGTCAAGAAGACTGGATTTCGTCTGAATGTAAAAGGGAGGATTCTAAAGAGTTTTGAATAGGAAAGTCAAGATCTGATTTACCATTTAAGAAGATTATTGTATCTGCTGTGTGGAAAATATACTAAACAGGGTTGCAGAGAGGAAACTCTGGGACGAGTTGCCATCATCCCAATAGAGAGATGGAGGCAGTTTGGACTGGGGATGAGGGGGTGATGTCATCACTAGAAGGAAGAGCATATGCATAACACCTGGATATATCCTTGACCACTTTCCCATGGATTGCTTACTGAAAAAGGGTCAAGGATGTTAACCAGGTGTTGGCTGAAATAATCAGATTAATCATAGGGTTGTTCGCTAAAATGGAAAAGATTGGTGGAGGAGAAAAATTGGGAGCAGGATGGAGATTCAAGAATTGCATGAGAACTGAGACTAGTAATTGGGTAATGCAATTGCTTAAAAAGTTAATCAGATCTCTAACTATAGTGATAGAAGTATAATATCCAGATCACATGGCACAACATACCCTCTCTCCTGTAAACTGTACCCCATCCTAACACTCTCTTCAGTACTAGACTGTACATTTTAAGAAGGATGTTGACAAAGAGAACCACATTAGAAGATGGAATCTGGGAAGGAGAAAGGGCTCACATGAAAAGTATTTAAGGAAACTGGTATCAGATTTTGCTGGAAAGGGTGAATGCATCATATGGTAATTATCTTCAAATATTTAAAGAAATTTACCTTATCTCACATAACTCCAAAAGGTATTTGGTACAGGTAGGGAGAAGACACCAGGAGGCAGACTTTAGAAAGAAGGGCTTTCTATTAATTAGGACTCTGTCCCAGAAGAGACTGGCCAAGAATTCATTAAGGGGCTACATAATAATAGGTTGAACCATATGGTGGCTCAACTATCATGATGGTTTTATGACTCTAGATGCAAACTCTTTCTGGGTAGAAACCATCTTGATATTTTTGTAAGGTCTCCAATAGGGTAGACAATCATGCAATTCAACCCTTTTTGACTAGGCATTCAGACTCAGCTAATAAAACCTTTTAAATAGTTGTTAGATTTTTAAAATTAATTTTATTTTGTATAGGAGTGGTGATAAGAAATCTGTTTACAGCAATGAAAGCCCAGATCAATTCTTTCATTTATTAATAATTGACAAAGAATCATGGTAACCAAGGACAGCACAGAACTCTCAGAAATCACGTGGTACAGCTTCTGTTCCTAAAAAGGACTGGATAAAGGGACCACCATGTGGAACGAGAAGAGGACAGACATTCCAGTTAGACACACTTGCCAGTGATCTTGAATAATTACATTTTGAAAGATTATTCTAAGAATAAAATTAGATAGTTCATATAAAGTACCTTGCAGAATGCCTGGACTGCAATAAATAGTTGCTGTTATTTTATCTGTTATTATTCATGAATGTTAAATCATTTCTCTGTGTCGACCTATCTGATCTTTTGTGTGAGAATCTCCAGGAAGATGGTGTGGGTTTTTCCCAGGACCATCCTTTCATAAGGAGCATGGCACTGAGGCTCCCTGAGGTATCATCTATAAAACGAGAGGGTAGGATGACCTTTAGATTCTTCCAGCTCTTGTGGCCAAAGTTTCTATGAGATTTACCACCACAGAGAATTATTTTTTAAAAAGTGCTAAAGCTCAAAAATTGAAATTAATAAGAAATTCTAGCAAAAGCAGTTGACTATGATATGAGCATGTGGAAATAAACAACTTTCTTTACACTAGTTAAAAACTGTTATGAAAAAAATGCAACATTTATAAAAGCAAACTCCATAAAATATTTAACAGTGATTCTAGAAAGACATTCAAGAAACCTGTGTAAAAAAGACTTCAAATAGTTCCTGAAAATTGTCAACTAATTATTGAATAATTGGAGACAATTGTTCTCAGATGGAAAAACTAAATATTATAATCATATTACTTATTGACAAATGGACTTGTCTGTTTAAAGCATATCTAATAAAACCGCTAACAACATTTTTTCTTTCTTTTGGCATGCTTGAAAAAAATGTTTCAGAGGTTCCTATGGAAGAATAAATATGTTGTGAAAGAAAATAAAAATGAGAAAAAGGTTGTAATACCACAGACTTCATGTTAATATTTCACTACAGGCAGTACCAGCTTATAAACTAGATAGGTTCTGTAGGTTTGTTCTTAAGTTAGATTTGTATGTAAGTTGGAACAGGCACATTTATCTATTATCTGTAAGAGTCTCCATTTGTAAGTGTGAATCATATGTCAGCCGGATGTTTGTAACTCAGGAACTTACTGTAATAGCTTCTGTTTGTAAGTGCAAGTTGTATGTAAGTCAGATGTTTGTAACTCAAGGATTGCCTGTATATGCACAAACTAAGTTCTCAACATACTCAAGAGCTAATGTAAAGTCCAAACTTTACAAACTAGGAGAAAAGCAGGAGTGGAAGGGTAGTACAAATGTCTCTCATCCTTCTAGGAGAGAATTAAAAAAAGCAAGCAACAAACAAACCCATGGGAATATCAACATATAAAAGTTTATATTACTTGTCAATTAAAGTAATATAAACAAAATTAAAATGTATAAATTAGAAAAATATTGGCAAAAATGTGGTAGAATTTTAATATTCAAGATATAAAAAGCTCATATAGGCTCGGCACCCGTAGCATAGTGGTTGTGTTGCCAGATACATACAACAAGGCTGGAGGTTCGAAACCAGCTCCGGCCAGCTAAACAACAATGACAACTGCAACAACAAAAAAATAGCCCGGTATTGTGGCAGGCGCCTGTTGACCCAGCTACTTGGGAGGCTGAGGCAGGAGAATTGGTTGAGCCCAGGAGTTGGAGGTTGCCATGGCACTCTACCCAGGGCAACAGCTTGAGGCTCTGTCTGAAAAAAAAAAAGAAAGAAAGAAAGAAAAGAAAAAGAAAGAAAGAAAGCTCATATAAAGCGTTATCTTCCTCCAGGTGTGTAAGAAGCAGATGAAAATGCAGGAATCCGAGGGGAAGAATTGTATTAGGCATATTATTACAGTTTCCTGGGGCTGCCATAGCGAAATGCCACAAACTGAGTGATTTAAACCATAGAAATTTGTTGCCTAATGTATCTGGAGGCTAGAAATCAGAAATCAAAGTGTGAGGGGGTTGGTGTTTCCTTCTGGGGGTTGTAGGGGAGAATCTGTTCCAGGCCTCCCTCCAGCTCTTGTATCTTCACTTAGTCCTCCTGTGAGCATCTGTCTCTCCATAACATGCTCTTTACTGTGTGTGGAGACATTCGTCATTATGGGGTCAGGGGCACGTCCTACCCCTGTATGGCCTCATTTTAACTAACACACCTGCAACAAGCTCATTTCCACCAAAGGCCACATTTTGAGGTAATAGGGTAGGCCTTCAATATCTATGGATTTTGAGGGGACACAATTCAACTCAAAACATTAGGGGAAACGCCTGTGGGACAGGAAACAAGGGGGGAGTTAGGCAGACCAGGAACCCTGGGGGAGACTGCAGACTGCCTTACAGCCTAAAGACGGGTCAGAAAGACAAAGCCAGCTGGCGGGGAAGCTCTGCATCTTCTGAGAACGGGCATGCTTAAGCATCCACACCATGCCCAGCCATTGGTGGGGAACCGGGCGTGCTGGTTGTGCTTCACAGTAAACAGGGCAGAGGAGTTGAGAGTGCTGCTGTTGGAGCCGTCACTCAATGCCACTTCTGTGGCAGGCGGTCTGGGAGGTACCTTCTCAAGGCCACCACAATACCTTAAGAGATAAACGGACCTAGAGCAATTTACAATAAAGGAAATAAGAAAAGGTCAACTTCACTGGCCTTCACAAAAATGCCATATAAGATTTATAAAAATTTCCAAAGTCAGAGTGTTTCAGGATATTCAATACTGAAGATGGTGGGGTCAATAAGATGTTATTTGTGTAAATTGGGACAACCATTCTGGAATGCAATTTGGCAAAAACGTTTCTAATAAAATAACTATATGCTTTCACCTAGTAATTCATTATTTAGGAATTCTTATCCTAGAAAATAGTCATAAATGCATATGAAGGTACACACACAAATATGATCATTACAGTATTTATAAAAAAAAATGCAACAAAAAAAAAGTTTAATCATAAGGGAATCCAAAGTAAATATTAATACATTTACTTAATGGTATAAGACAAAGCCATCAAAAATTATATTTTGAAGAGATTATGATGTCATCAGAAACACATAATAAATCAAATTAATGAAAATAATTTCTAATTTGAACTTGACTATGTTCAAATATATTATGAAGTATACAAACTTGGAAGAAAATAAATAGAAGGAAACATGCCAACATTTTTCCATAGTGATTATTCCAGACTGTAGGAAGATTTTGCATGATTCTTCTTTCCTTTGTTTTCTTCTCTGTATTTTCCAAAATAAGCCTTATAATTAATTATTTATTCATGTTAAAATGGCAGTTTTCCCACAGTTGGGAAAGAGGTAAGACTGAGCTGATCCGTGGCAGGAAGTTTTTGTGATAATGACAAAACAGAGGGAATACGAACCTCCTACTTTCTCAGGGAGGTAGGAGTCAAAGCAAAAGGAACAACAGAACAGATAACTGAACGTGCTTTTGAGATTTCCCACTGTGCCTGCATTCCTTAGTCACTACGGCCAAGGACAGCTGCTAAAGCAATAGGCTCAACCCCATTCTCTATGCACCCTCCGCTTTGCATGGAAACCTAAAGAAAGTGACAGTCCACCTTCAGTAAATCACTCTGCAGCCCAGAAGACAAAAATGACCACTCACTAGAGAAAAATGATTAAATGTGCTCTGACAACCTTAAAACTTCATTCCCTTTCCCATCGCTCATGTCTCTTCTCCTTTCCAGCCCCTACACTTCTGACTTCATACCTACTTACAAACAAAGCCACACCTCTCCTTCTCAGGAAATTCACAACCCCAAGGCCATACCTGGGGTGGAGAAAGAGTGCAGCTGCTTAGTTCAGAGTGACCTTCCTGCTAGTGTTGGGTTAGTGATTGCCACAGCTTTAATAACCCAGCATCTCAGAGTTCACAGTTCAAAGAAGATGCTGTCTTTTGCAAGTCAGGCCAATGGAGAATGAAACTTTTACTCTTTCCTCTTCTTCTTCTTCTTTTTTTTTTTTTTGTTTACTGTCTTTGGTTTGCCTAAGAAGCGAAACTCTTTTTCCCCCTTCCTTTTCCCAACCAAACAGACAATCGTTAGAAACAGACACATGAGCTCTCTGGCAAAACGTCCAGTCTAATTTTCAACACAAATTGTTCAGAAGACTTTTCATGCATCTGACATGGAAGAACTTAATTTATGTTCAATTTTAGAGAAAAGGGAGTGGAAAGAAAAGGGGGAAATTAACCATCTCATGAACAATAGCTTGTGAACAAGCTTTCAAACTCTTGGACTGTTAATAGTGGCTTGCCTCTGAAACTCCACTTTCAAATGTCTCCCGACCACATTACTCGGACAATTTCCCACCACATCCCTCCCACCCATTCCAGTTGTTTGTCAAGGCAGCTCTACTTTTAAGTATGCCCTTCTCTCTGGAGGGTCATTTCATTGTTTCTCAGATTTGACATCAAGTACCTTAGTTTGTCCCGTCAACCTTTTCCCTGGGAGGCAGTTGGCATATTTTAGCGGATGTTACAGCATTAAAGAAGAAAAAAAGCCCTCCCTGCTGTCTGTTTTGAATCAGTCTGTGTTCTTTTCTGTGTATATCTCTCCTTTGTTCTGTCCTCTGCATCAGACAGAAAGCAATCATCCTGCCTGAGATGTATCTATAGCCAAGTTCCATGTAAATTACGGAGAGAGATGACAAATTTCATGGCCTGGTTATGGTAAAAATGGCAAATTTCACAGTTTGTCATGGATTAATAGAAAGGGAAAACAAACACAAATGAAGTCATCCCAATTGCTAAAAATAATTCCAGAGTGACTATTTGATGAATTTAAACAATGAGATGGAATGCAGGCCGTTCAACACAACCAACTATTTTAAATTTAATAAAGGGCCTTGTAGTGTTACACTCATACATTCTCATGCCGAAGGTTGAGTCCAAACACACTTGCACTTCACCCTGAGCTCATCATGAGCAAGGCCCAGATTTCAAAAACCTGAGTTTCCCCTCCTTCACAGAAAATCAGAAAGTATCCATGAAATGTTTTCATGATGAACCATGCACTGCAGATTTTTAGGGTCGCTGGTGACATCATGATAGATGAGAAGATTTATCTACATGTTTGGAAATGTTACACAGCTCAGTCGATCCACCTGGAAAATATCTTTAAAAGATTAAGGAACTGAACCTTTCTTCAGAGTTCATTCGCTTTAGTTCTCGTTTCAACTTCACCTCCCTCTCTTTGCTCTTTCTCAGTGACTACTGCAACCTAGTGGAAAACCTGTTGACCAGGGTTTCCTTCACCATGGGATTCTGAGTAGGGTCTTAACAAAGAATTGGGTAATCCATCATCATCTCTTTAAACTCTGATTCTGTAGCCAGTGCTTTCAGTCTAGCATTCCTGCGGCTTTGGTAACTGTTTCTCCACATTGTCTAAAATCCTTTAAAAGAATTCCTCATTGTTTCAGAGCCTTACCAGTGTTTTTGAACTATACCTCATTTCTGTGTCTGTATTTTCCCTATAATCAATGTACTCCTTATGTCTTTACATAACATTCATAGCTAGGGTCCGAACAAAACAAATTCTGAGATTACAGCAGAATTACATATAGCCAGATGAGTCATTAGAGTTGATATTTTCAGGATGCCTGATACTTGTCAATCCAATCAGGTTGATCATAAAAATTCAATGAATAAATCTTTTAACAATTTTGGATCCTTCTACAAAAATGAAGACCCACTAATGAGAATGTAGATACTAAGATGTGTGCAAGTAAGTGGAGGTCAAAAGATAAAATAAATGGTGTCATTAGATGATTTCAAGCACTAAAGATTTAGGGACTATCCAACACTGTGCAGTGGAGAAGCACAGAGCATTCTGAGGGGTTTAGATAAGAGAAGGACCATTCTAATTCCCTAACAAAGAAGGCATAGTTTGCTTTTGATCTTTGTGTCCTAATAGAGAATACTATATTAGAAGCAATCACATTTGGTTTGGTGTCAGCTTTGAAAATCATGACTATCTGGAATTGAGAATAAATTGCAATAATTTTTTTTTTTTTTTTTTTTTTTTTTTTTTTTTTTGCCTTAGTGAGAAATATTTCTTGCAAATACTTGGGAAGGAAGACAGCAAAGTGACTTTTGTTTGACTGTCAACCCCTGCACGCCTTGCAGAAAGATCTGTTCCTCATTCTCATCTTATTTACATGTCACCTCATAATGTTCCTGTGTGTATATCTTACACAATTTGACTATGACTCCTGTTAGAGTAGAGGCTTCATCTGATTTTAACCAGGCCCAGCAGCATTGAAAACAATTCAGGGCCATAAGTTCTAGCTGGCTTGAGAGACACTCCTGAAGCTCACACGCAGTCTGTTAGCTGCACAGCTTGCCAATTTAACTATAGTCATTTGCAACAGGTCTTCCTAAATCATTGCTAAGGACTCGAGTCTCCAGAGCTCCATGGAACAGCCCCACTTAATATTCCCAGCACTGCCATAGAAAACAGCTTCATATGTAAATATAGCCACTCAGCTTTCTGATCATAGAAGCTTCACATTAAGAAAAGGCTGCCAGAACATCTGGTGTCCCATCAAGTTCCAAATATCACCATCAGTGAAGAGTAAGCTCAACTTGGGGTACAGGGACGATGGCACTAGCTTCCGGCTGTGCTCCTGTTCAATGTTGCTGATGGAGTCTGAAGAGTGTAGTCATTGCTCTGGCTTATTTTGTAATAGATAATTTAGGCTCTGATGGATAAGGCAGAACTTTAATCTGAACCTGTTTTAAAGCTACCGAGTTTTGTAGGGTTAGTAGTACTTGGGAAAGGATGCAGCATGCATTCTAATTCTGTACTCCATCTTCCATTGCGCCCCATTGCTTGTCTTTCCCCCACAAGTATCTTAATCCTCATTCCCTGAAAAGAAGACTGCAATTTTCTGCTCAAAGAGGGGGGTCAAGGAAGAGGAGAAATGCCCCAAGGCCAGTCTAGTGGAAGAAATTCTTTTTCTCTCCAAAAATCGGAGGCTGAAAAAAGCTAAGAATTGGGTGAAAAGCAGAAACCTAAGGAACCCAAAGCTGTCCCCAAAGGAGTGGCTAACACCAAAAGAGCCAGCACAGAAGTGGAAAATACAGGTCCAGAACTAGAAGCAGAAACCCCGATGGAACAAAAGTGGTAATTCTGATACCAACGGGCTATAATCTGAACAATGACCATTCATATTTGTCTGCTTTCATATAGCAGTTTTAACCAGACAGGGTAATAAAGTGTAAAGAGCAAACAAAAAGATGTACGTTATCTCTTCGTCATGTATCTTTCATCTCATAGAAAAATCAAAGTGCCTCCTATACTTACACAGTAGAAAATTCAGACCCAATTGTATATTCTTGAAGTGGAGGGCTGGCTTCCTTGACCTCTCTTCTTGATCCTATCCAGTTCACCAAGTTTAGGAAGGTCCTTTGTCTTTTTTCATTTTCAACCATGGCATCCTCAATTTGAGGTTCATGGCTGTAAGAGGCACAGGGCTTGGTGTTATCTGGCTGGGTGCAGGGGGAAGTGGTAAAGATGTCATTGATACCTTTACATGAAAGTGATTAAAGTTGAAAGATGATGCATGCAAATTGAGAAAATAGCCAGAGGTATTTTCTCTAACAGCTTCCTCCACCCAATCAATACCTGCCAGGGGACTCTCCTCTCACATTGCTCTCAGTTAGTGGACCTTCTCAATTGACCTAAAACATCTCTAGTTATTCTGCTTCTAGAGCCATGGTAGCAATCAGACTGTGGGTTAGTGGGTAACAGCATAAGCTATGAGATTAAGTTAATTTACTTCTAGTAGGGCAGACCTGGATTTTCCATTCACTAGCTATGGGGAAAATCCCCTTAAGGCTCAAATTTGGCAAGTGGGTATTTTTCAAGATGTATATATTTGGTAATTAAGGCTGGCTGCTGTGATGATGATAATGCTTCTCAGCTTCTTAACCCAACTACTCGTTGTTTACTAGTGTAGTTCAGCCAGCTCTGCTCTTAGCCTTCTACGGATCCTCTTCATATCCCCAGAAAATGAGGAAATCAAGACAACAGAGAACCCTGTGGACAATTTTAGAGGCCAGGAATTAGTTTATACCCCTCTGACCACAATCACTTAGGTTCAGTGGTCAGGGCTGGGGAACATGCCCAGGTAGAAAAGGCGAAGTAAGAGACTGGTGAGCACTGTCAAGGTCTTCCCCAGTCACTGTGAAGGCCTTTCATCTGGCCATTGCCAGGAATCTGTGGAGCTGGGCATGGAGGGCTCTGAACTCTCAAAGCCAGGATACAAACCAATGGACCTAGGGAAGAGTAGAGATAAGGAGTAAATTCCTTTATATGTGGGGAAGTGGCAACAGATGAACAAAGCCATGTTAGTGGCATACACACCATCACCCTCTGCTCCCCTGAATAAATTAGGGCAGGAGCCCCTCTTTAGTCAAATCCTAACTAGTGTAACATGAAGCTCTAGATGTCTTATAAACCCACTTTTCAACAATCATTATAGATTGGGATAGTCAGGGAAGGCTTCAAAGCAAACAAAGAACTTGACCTAAGTTTTCAAGTATGCAATGAACTGGAAAATCGATACAAGGATAAAAAGTTCATATGCTGTTATTATCTATATTTGCCCCATAAACACCGAGGAAGACAATGATAATTAGAGAAGGGAGGGTCACTAAATGTTTTGGTTATAGGATGAAAATAGTATTGATGAAACAGAAAAGACTACCTTCTTCTGTTCAAAACATTTAAAAATGTGATAGACAAATTATTTTTTAAAAGATGGCCCTTTTGGCCACAGAGTCTGAACTTTATTTTACAGCTTCATATTTGCCGATAACAGAAGCGTTGGCATGTGTAAAATTGCCTAAGAGTATCCCTGCTCTACTCTCAGGACTCTATAAGAGTCTCATGGTACAGGTGCTTTCTGTTTTGACTGAATAAAAGGAGAGGAAAGTAAATAGTGTGAGAAAATTAGACATAGAGGAAAAGAAATACTCAGTAGAAAACCACAGTGCTTACATATTTTCTTCTTGGGTACAAGAAGGATATAAAGGGCTTTACACCAAGTTTAGATAAAGTCCAGTAGTTTGAGAACTGTTCATGCTAATGCATCAGCAGTTCATTCCTTAAGGATACTCTATTTGTACTATAAAAAAGAAATAAAACAGAATTATACTTCATGCACCTACAGATCTTCATCATTCAAGTGATTCCTTTTCAATTATTACAGGTTCTGTAGATAAACGAATGTGAAATTCTGTTAAGTAGCACCTGATAACAGGAGGAATACTTAGGAGCTGATGTGTACATATTACCTAGTTGTTATACTTATTATATTTTACTTCAATTGGCTTTTCCTTTATGTTAAAACATGATTATAGGTAATGTAATTTAATTAACTTTTATAGGTCTATTTCAACAAATAATGTATCCAATTTTTAATGCAGTTCTGAGAGCAGAAGCATTTTCCTTTCCTTGTGATATAAGTTACCAATAACTAAAACAACTTATTTCTTTGAAACCACTTATTCCTTCTGAAATTTATCATTCTTAAAATGTTTTTCCCTATGCTCATTGTTTATCTTTTGTTTCCCAACCCAACAGCCTGACCTTCTTTCTATACTTCTTTTTGTGCTCCTGGGGCTGGAAACCTACAAACTACATTTCCCAGAAACCTTTGTCAGCCAGGTTCTTATTGCTTCCTACCAGTTGGAAGAACTGTTGGGAGATTAAAAAATGGGAGAAAAGAGAAATGGTGAGGTTTTTTCCCCCACTTTGCTTTTGATTTTAACAGCATAGCTGTTGTTGGGAGTTTCTGGCGATGTGGAGGCAGCAGGGGAAAGGTAACCTCAGCCTCTGGAGCCCCAGATGGGCAGCCTCTCCTACAGTTCCAGTTACAACTGAGGCAGCACCTTGTTGGCAATTTTAGCATCAGGTTTAGGCTGTTGCGTCCATTCCAGAGGCATCAAAAGCTCTCTTTTTTCATTAGTTGTGGTTCAAAACCTTGAAGTCATTCATAACCATTCTCTGGCTACGTTACAATTTGTCAATAATCTTTTTCTTCATAATATGTCCCATATACATAAATTCTTTCTTTTCCATTCTAACATATCCTTCCTGGCTTACTCCCCAATAGTTTCATAGTTGGAGGGACCCAGATTTAAATTTGGGTTCTTCCAGACACTTGCTAATTATGTTGGTGATTTTAAGCATATTATTTAAGACTCATTTTCCTCTTCTGTACTAATAGCAAAGAAAAGTTGCTAATAGGTACTGAGCAATGTTGCAAAACGTCTACATGCATTCTTCTTTAAGACTTAACAACAATCCCGCAAGATATGTGTTATTATTCTTCTCATGTTCACAGCTGAGAAAACTGAGTTTAGAAGAGGTAAGGAATTTCTGTAAGATCTCACTACCACTAAATGAAAGAAATGAGGGTTGAGCCCAAGTATCCCTGATTTCAAAGACCATACAAGCTTATTTAAGGGAGAATCATAATATAGACACTGTAAGGTTATTGTAATGATTAAATGAAATATATAAAGCACTTATCATAGGTCCAACATATAATAATCACTCGATGAATGATACGTGCATCTGAAAAATGCTATAAAATTCTTTATATCTTATATAATATCACATGTATGCATTGACAGCCCAATATTCTGTTTTGGTCATTTTAACCCAAATAATTGGACAATAATCCCCATATAAGCATATAATACAGTTAATGAAAAAATAGGATTTGCTTTAAAGCTATATTTGCTGAAACATAAAAGTTCCATACAGACTCACAATAGCATTAAATATACCCTGATATTTCATTATGTATTAATTTTTCCATGCTCTCTTTTAAATTTGGGTTTTTCCAATTACTTGCTAATTACTTAGGTGGTCTTAAGCATTAATAAAACTTAGACCTGAATCTTTACTGTGAGTCTTTACTTATAAAAATAATTGAGTAGGGATTCTTTTCCCCAGTCTATGGTTTTGTTTGGCTTGCAAAGATCAGATGGCACTGTGTGGCTCGGTTCATCTAGATTTTCTACTCTATTCCATAGATCTATATGTCTATTTTTATCCTAGTACTAACACCTCTACATAAGAGAAAAACACAATTAAATTCCAGTGGAGGGAGTGGGGAGAAAGGAAAGGGAGAGAGGAACAGGGAGGAGGGATTAGTAAGTGCTCACATAATCGGCACAAGGTCAGGAGTATATAGCACATCCCCCAAAGAGCTCAACTACAACTTGAACTATACCTAACAACTGAAAACAATATAGCCTAATCATTTGTACTCACATATTAATCTGAAATTTATAAAAAAATAATTGAGACAAGTGGAAATGCCACGTGTTGGGGGCAGGAGATGGCCAAGGGAAGTCAGAGAGCAGCCCAGTTGAAAAGAACATGGGGAAAATCTTAAAGGCAGATTTTACCCAAGCGTAAGGTTAGAACCCATATCCAGATAATTCTCTGTTTCAAAATATAGTCAGTGTATCTTTTCAAATTGTTTAGTTATTAAAGGGATAGTGAATTCACTTGTTTTAATAAGAAAGTCTTATACCCAAAGGTCAAAAACTAACAACCAGCAACCCAGCTATTCTCGATCTCTTCTGTCATCAATCCTTAGAACTTTCAGACATCATCTTCTACTCAAAGGATTCTGTTAATTTTTAAAACAACTTGACTCCCCTTTCTTACCATCAGTAAATAATTAGAGTAAGTTCCAATAGGATATAGTAAAAAGAGAAGTGGACAAGTGTCAGGAGACCAGGGGTCTGGTGGTGACTCTGACACCAAATACCTCTGTGAACTTTCATTATAAGAAGATCCACAGTTTCATCCTGTGCAGAAATTTCAAATTCAAACTAAGAATGATTTTTTATTTTGATTTATTGCCAATGTTTTATGCCTAAAGCCTAAATTTGGGTGCCTTGCCAAATGCTGCCTCTGGAAACCCTAATCAGAACAATTTTGCAAGTGACCCAACACTCTTTGTGCAGTTACAATGTGTTGTGTATTTGCTTAATGTTCTATAGGATGCAGGCTCCAGTACCAACCCTCAGGGATGCTATAGTCTAGTTGGTGAGGTAAGACGCAAACGCCAGACAGAAGAGACAAGGACGTTGCAGAACAGGGTATGAACCAACACCAAAAGTGCTCAGCAGATACTGTGGTAAAGAACAAGCATGGACAAAGGAAACAACATGAACACGTGAAGGAGGGTCCAAATGCAAATTTGAGCAAAGTAGAGAGCGTAATAGAAGAGGAAACAGATGAGCCAGAAAACAGTTGGGCCAGAGAGTGAAAACCCTTGAAGGAAACTTGACTTTATCCACCACACGATGGGGAATCATTGTTCCATGTCCAACAAGAAAATGATAATTTCTAAAGAATCATACAGAATTTCAAAGTTGTCCTATTTGTCAAAACACAGAGATGTTTCATATATCTGAATGAATTGCTAATCCTTCAGAATCTGGTCTTTATGTTCTTTACAAGGGATGGGTTAGACAGGTCCTCATGATCCAGAAAGGCTTTATTTCAAACATACACGTCACACTTAACAGACATTTTTAAAGCAATTTTTGTTTCAGTTAAGATACTTTCCACTTAATGTGAATAAAGATCAAAACTCATAGCTGGTGGCAAAGTAAAAACATCAAAGAATTGTAGTTTCTAGAGCTTAATATTTCTTCTTATTTATTTTTTTAACTAGATATCATTTCATAAGGGGCTTCTGAGCCCTCCCACACCTCTCTACATGTGTTGTGTATTCATCTCTGCTCTCTTACAATAAAGTTAAAACTCTCTTTTTCCCAAGAAGACAGTTGATTATATTTTAGGGGATTACCATCCTAGCCACTTGGGTGGCTGATGGGCATTAGTATTTAAAAGAGCCAAACAAAAGCTTCCATCATTTGCCTCCAACAGAGGTTAGAGAAAGAAGAAATCTCTATTAGCATGAAATTTTGCTGTTTTCTCTACTGAATTAACTCCAATCATTTTCAAGAAAGAACATTTCAATACATTTTTCTGACAGGTAGGAAATTAACTACATACCAGAAGCTATTGAATTCAACTTTAACAGTATCAATAAACATTTCTGATTAAATTATGAAATTGATTTTATAATTTTGACCATTATGTTTTTACATCAATATCATCATATGACAGTAAATGTAGTTACTGCTTCCTTATTGATCTCAGACATGGCACTCTAAAGTACTCATTTGACTATATTACAAAATCAAACTTGATTTCCTGTAGTATTGCAGTAACTTCAGGTCATAATCTAGTCTGAAGAATCAAAATAGATGAATTATTCAGTTATTAAAAGATATATTTTTCCTTGGAGGGAAAGGAACACTTTGGTCAAGCTATCTTTAATGGTTGTGTTATAGGATATTTCTCCATGTGGGATTACTTTGTATGAGTCTCACATAAATACACCATCACCTTCCGGCCTCATGTGTTATCAATCATGTTTCTGATGAATAACATGAAAACCATTTGAAGAGAAAAATATGTTTATCCTCCATATATAAGAATTTGACAAAAATGTACTGTTTCCATGACTTTAAAACCCATATCTTGGTCTCACCAGCCCAACTCAATAATATAATACTAATATATTGAACCATTGCATTTCCCAGGAAGAGCGACATGTCTTATGTGTCTTTAGACAAATTTTAAAAGCAAACCAAAAGATGACATGATGAGAGTCTAGTAGAGCTAATACAAAACTGTGAATGCTCATCCTAGAGGTCCAGTATCCCTGGGTAAGCTCACAGAAAGACGTTTCACACTTGTCAAAACTTTTTCATGAAAGAATTGATTTTCAACTCATAGAATGTAGGGACATAGGAGGATCTCCCAAATTACGTAGTCTACTATACCATTACATGGATAAGGAGAGTAAGTCCCCGTGTCATTCAGGGATTCATCTACAGAGACATAACAGTACCAGGACTAGACTCTAAATTTCTTTTCTCCCAGCACAAGTTCTTTTATTCATTTCAGGTGTATCCTAATTGTAATTTTTGAAATATCCTAGGAGATGAGAGTTAAAGCATCAACCCCAAAGCAAATTTCATCTACCCTAGAACAAAACATACTAGTCCATACTAATTTTTCTCTATTTTTGTTTCATTTTTGATGTGTTCCCTAATTCTATGGAAATGAAATTACCTTGTGTAAGGACTACTGAAAATGAAAAATAAGTCGTTTGTGCATTTCACAAAGGACAAAGGTATTTATTCACAAGTGGCTCAAAGTACAAAAAAAGACAATGCTTTTCCTATGAGAATCTGTAAGTCTCTGCCACAGCTTTGAGATTGGAGGGTCAGTAAACACCCTCTGTTTCTCTTCATTCTTGCAATGGCATTTGCTAACTCTTATCTTCTTTAAAAGTGTTCTTTTATATAACCAACATTTAAAACCAATAGTGAAAAAAATCAAACAGTAGATTCTTAATAATTCTAGCTGCAGAATATTTGAGTTAGAACCAATAAAGTTCATCTCATCCAACCTTCCACAAAGCAAGACTGTCCTATGCATCAGCCCAGAAAATGCCCCCTGTTCTGTCTTAGCTCTGGAGCTAGGGGACCTTTCCTTTTCTAAACAAGTCATTTCTGAATGCTAGTGACTATTGTAAGTTTTTCCTTATAAAATGCTAAAATTGAATTACTGATTGATTTACTGCTTCCAGAAAAAAGTTTATTAAAACTGTAACTTTAATAAAAGTGAATCTAGCCCTAGATATTAGTCTCCCATTTTATTATAATATCAACCTTGTTTAGTTTGTGCAAGATAAACAGCTCTCTGAAAGAAAAGACACTTCAGAAAGCTTGGAAAGTAAAAACAAAATAAATCTAATTTTAAAAATTTGCTGGTATGAATATTGGGTTTCTACAGAACAAGAGACTTGGAAAGGGCACGATGGATGATGGCATGGCATGGTAGTACTTTTTGTTACAAGGCAATTACAGGCACTGTTCTAATGAGGATAATACATATTAACCAGTAAATAATACATATTAACCAGTAAATACATTTACCCAGGACCATTTATTGGTTGAATAGACTCTGGAGATACTAAGATTACTTCAATAGTTAATTTATTAGGCAACTTATGGAGTATCTTCTGTGTCCAGCACTCTACAAGATCCTTAGTTAGCAAATGAGTATAATCTCTCCTTGCAGAGTTTACAAGCCAGTGGGAAAAATAGGCATGCAGACCCACTAATATGAATGCAATGAGTAGGTAAGTGCAGAGAGAAGTTTCACTGATTAAAAGGAAAAAGCCTGGTCTCCACCAAGAGTTTTATCTTTTTTTTTATTTTATTCTCTTGCCTGGATTACTGCAACTGGCCTTATAGTTGTTACCAATTCCACTCAAATTCATCTTCCACCCTGGTTCTTAATGACCTTTCTGAAAAACTAACATGATGATACCATTCTCTCGCTCTCAGGTAAGAGAGCATATTCCTTCGCTTGATACAAAGCCGTTGTAAGATGATCCCTACATCCCTGTAGCCATTTCCCCTAGTACCAGCCCGCCATATATCCTGCCAGCCATGTTAACTTCCTTGTGGGTGCCAAGATACTTAGGGTTTGCTATCTTCACTGAGGATGACAGTCCTGACTGTATTCTTCATGGAACAAACTTCAGGTGAAGCTTCAGATTTCAGCCCAGTCATTATCATTTCAGGATGCCATCCTGACCCTCCCAGTCTGGGTCCAGCTTCTCTCTTCCGGGTTCCAGAGCACATTGTGCTCACCTTGATAATCAACTGTAAATTGATGGAATCCTATAGCTCTTATGGCCCATACCATGTAGGGAATCAGTTTTGTGATCACCTTATCCAAAGGGAGAGAAAGAGATGAGAGGGAGAAGGAGGAAGAAAGGAAGGGAGGGAGACCAAAAGGGAAGGAAGAAGGACACCTATTTCATAGTTTATTATTAGGGAATAGATGAAATATTTTATGTAGATAAAATAATCATTTAATCTTGTATTTTTCATAGATCTCAACATAGCTTGAGCATTGATAATTAGTTAACCAATAAATATCTAACAGATGAATGAATGAGATGCTTTCAGTGGTTTCGTGTTGACCCTGAGAAGTATGTACACTGTCCACAAATTATATTCCAAGCTGTGCCTGCTCAGGCACCCTTTCAGAAACTTACTTCTGCACTTTAGTTTGGCTATGGGTGAAAGACATTCAGTATGGGTTCCTTTGGATCTAACATAGCTCTAGTGCTGACAGAAGGAAAGTTTGGTCCCTCAGATATCATGGGTAGCACAATCTCATTTTTAGTTATTACTATATTGAAGTTCATTCAAGAATATTCTTTGAATGGGTAGATTTTTATGAAGCCTGTTTCTACCACAACAACATCCATAGGCAAGCTGATGATGTTTATCCTTAACTTTCTACCCAAAATAAGTCATATTCTTATAAAAGTAAACACTGGTATTATCCTTGAGCATCAGCTCTTAAATACAACATAGAAAGCAACAGGGCTTTTTATTTTCCTTCCTCTTTAATGTTTTTAATTTTAATTGTTTTAAAATTTTAAAATAAATTGTCTATTCTCATGACACATTTTCCCCCAGCTTTTCAGATTAAAATGGCATAATCAGTGCAATACCCTTTTTTACTGGTTTAGTGTCCTCCCATGGTGAGGGGGAATAAGCAACCTGAGTACAGGGGTACTGGAAATTCATTCTAGAAAGTGAGAAGATATTACTCAGCACAATTTCCTCATGCAAATTTTTGAGATCTAAAATGAAGCATTAAGAATTTCCTATGATAGACAATATACAGAATGGAGAAAACATTCACAAACTACATATCCAATAAAGAGCTAATAATCCAGAATCTACAAAGAACTCAAATCAGAAAGAAAAAAAAAAAAACCCATTAAAAAGTGGTCAAGAGACATGAGCAGAGTTTTTTCAAAAGAAGATAGACAAATGGCCAACAGACATCTGAAGAAATGCTCACATCATTAATCATCAGGGAAATGCAAATTAAAACCACAGTGAGATAACACTTTACCCCTGTTAGAATGGCCATTATTAAAAAATCAAAAAGTATAGATGCTGGCATGGATGCAGTGAAAAAGGAATGGCTTATACAATGATGGTGGGATTGTAAATTAGTACAACCTCTTTGGAAAACAATATGGAGAGTCCTCAAAGTACTAAACGTAGATTGCCATCAGATCTAGCAATCCCATTACTGAGTATCTATCCAAAGGAAAAAAGGTCATTTTATCAAAAAGGCACCTGCACTCAAATGTTTATCACAGCATAATTTACAATTGCAAAGATATGGGATGAACTTAAGTGTTCGTCAATTGATGAGTGGATAACGAAAATGTGGTGTGTGTGTTTAGTCACACACATTATGGAGTACTACTCAGCCATGAAAAGGAATGAACTGATGTCATGTGCAGCAACTTGCACAGGACTAGAGAACATTATCCAAAGTGAAGCATCTCAAGACTAGAAAAACAACCACCACACATTCTCACTAATAAATGGGAACTAAACAGTGGGTACATATGGTTGTAAAGTTGTGTAAAGGACATTGGAAGCTAAGAAGGGGAGGGTAGAAAGGGAATAAGGAATGAAATCTTACCTGTCAGGTCCAGTGTATGCAGTTCTGGTAATGGACACACTAAAAAGCCTTATACTTAAGCATTATACAATTCATCCACGTAATAAGAGTACTTGTACCCCCTAATAGAATGAGATAAAAATCATTTTAACAATGATACAGGATATAGTTCAGAAAAAATTTCCAATTATTTAGCTTATATGTGGTTCATGCTGAACAGATTTGTCATAACTCTTAGAACAGAATTAGGAAAGAAATGATCTATTACCATGCATAAAACAAAGTTTGGCGCACAAATGTTTAGGGGGCCCGAGAGTCAATATTTTAGTCTTTTTAGTCTTTTTAGGTCATATGATTTTCTTTTCAACTGCTGTACACAAGTCTAATGTTATAGCAGGAAAGTAGCCACAGACAATATAAAAATAATTGAGTGCCACTGTGTTGTTTCAATAAAACTTTATTGATGGGCATAGAAATTTGAGTTTCATATAATTTTCCCATGTCATAAAATATTCATCTTTTGATTTTTGCCTCAACTATTAAAACAATTGTTGTTTTCACTGAAAACAGTAGGTTGGATGTGGGCTATGGGGCTACAATTTATCCACCTTTTCTCTAGAAAACAGGGTGCAAAGAAAAGGTCATTTCAAAAGTTTTGTCCGTTTTTATGAGTCTACTTTAAACTGTAATATCTCAGTGAATATTTATTCAATTTAATCGAAATAAGTGCCATTTGAATCAGTGCACTTTTGCCAACATAACACAAGTCAATTAATTC
>CAUYPK010112896.1:0-13411 GCA_963574355.1 Loris lydekkerianus
TATGTTTACATGGATGGAGCTGGAAAATATTCTTCTTAGTAAAGTATCTCAGGAATGGAAAAAAAAGTATCCAATGTACTCAGTACTACTGTGAAACCAATTTATAATAACTCACACTTGCATATGAAAAATGAAACACAACTATAGCCTAGGATGAAGGAAGGAAGGGGAAAGAGAGGGATGGGGAAAGGGTGGGAGGGATAGTACGGGGTAGTAGGGGGACCACAACTATGGAGCACATTGCAAGTACAAGTTGGTTCTATAATGTGTAGAACACAAATGTCCTAATGTTATAATTGGGTAAATGAGATGAAAGCTATGCTGATTAGTATGATGTAAGCACTCCAATTTATACAAGTAATCAACACACTGAAATTGGCATAAATGTATTTATGATCTATGCACAAAAGACTTAATTAAAAAAAATTTATACCATGAGGCTACAGTAACCAAAACAGCATGGTATTGGTATAAAAGTAGAGACATAGACCAATGGAACAAAATAGAGAATTAACCCACAAGTAAAATCACATAGCTATGACCAAAAGATCTTCAACACAGTAGGCAACAATATACACTGGGGAAAGGAAGCCCTATTCAAAAAATCTTGCTGGGAAAATTGGATGGCCACATACAGAAGAATGAAACAGGATCCCTATCTCTCACCACATACCAAAATTAATTCAATGTGGATAAGAGACTTAAATGTAAGGCATGAAACCATAAAAATTCTAGAAGAAAACTTAGCTCTTTTAGACATTGGACTAAGAAAAGGGTTTATGACACATACAACAACAACAAAAATACATAAATGGGACTTAATTAAATTAAAAAGCTTCTGCACAGGATAGACAACCTACAGAATGGGAGAAAATATTTGCAAACCGTACACTCAACAAGAGGACTAATATTTGGAGAACTCAAACAAATCAGCAAGAAAAAACAAAACAAAATAAATAACCCCATCAAAAAATGGATACAAGACATGAAGAGAAGTTTTTCAAAAGAGAAAGATAGCCTACAAACATATGAAAAAAGATCAACATCACTAATCATAAGGGAAATGCAAATTATAACTACAATGAGATCCCACCTTACCTATATCAGAATGGCCAATATCAAAAAGTCAAAAAAGAAAATACTGATGTGGATGCAGAGACATAGACACACTTATTCAATGGTGATAGGACTGCAAATTAGTATAGCTTCTATGGACAAGTGCAAAGATGACCACCAACTTAATTGCTCATCAATGGATGAGTAGATATAGAAAATGTGGAAATGTGATATGTGTGTTATGTATGTGTATGTGTGTATGAATATGTATGTATATATATGTACATATGTATACACACACCATGGAGTACTACTGAGCCATAAAAAGGAATGAAAAACATCATTTGCAGCAACTTGGATGAAACTGGAGGTCATTATTCTATGCAAACTACCTTAGGAACGGAAAACCAAACACCATATGATACACACAGGCACAAAGAGATATAAAGGACATTGAAAACCAAGAAGGGGAGGTGTGGGATAAAATCTTACCTATTGGGTACAATGAACAGTATTCTGATGAAAGACATGCTAAAAGCCCTGACTTGAGCATTGTACAAGGTATCCATGTAACAAAAACATTTGTACCCCCTTAATATTTTGAAATCAAAAAATTACAGTAATAAATAATACTAAAATATAATGCTCATACACAAAAGTTCAAGAAATAAACTTTTAATCAATGTGGTTTAATAGTCAAAATCATTTATAACCCAAGTTTACAAAGACAAATAATTGAAGGGGCAAAGTTGGGAAGCACTCTCCTGGCAATAATTGAAGCAAGTGGTGTATACTCCCAAAGAAACAATCTTCAAGCCAACCATATATTACACTGATTTCCAAACGATGAGTTTTGCAACAACTGAGGCTTTATTGAAGTATTTCAATGCATATTTTTATAAAATAAAACTTTAAGACCCTTTTGATAAAAAGAAGTCAGTATCATGCAGCATCTTAGGATATAATGAAAGAAGAGTTCAAATTAACAAAGAATTAGGGTTAAGACTCCTAATTCTCTTGCATCTTGGGACCAGTGTGCTAAAATGGGTAACACTGTCAATTTGATTTTTATGCTACCCATTTAATTACATTGATCCCTATTATCCCTCCATTCCAGTTACACTGAAGCCAGATTGCTATAGGGAGAATATTTGTTTACAATGGGAGTTTTGTTTATTCCAAATCTCAAGTCTCTCAGATGTTACAAAAGTATCACACATTATCAAGACTCAAAAGAAAACAGAGATCATCCAGTTTAACCATCTTATTATAGATGAGAAATCTGAAGCCCACAGTGCAGGAAGGATATGCCCAAGATGACACAAGTAAATAGCAATGGTATCAAAATTGTGAAGTGGGAGATCTTTCAGTTAACCTACACTATAGTCAAGAAATACTAAACCAACAGAATTCTCAACCATTGGGACTCATCATCCATTAGAACGTGATGAGTACTGCTGGATTCCTGTGGTTTCTTCCTGACACATTTGAGCACTTAATACTCAAATGAGAACACTGGCATCTAGCCTGAAAGGTCTAGAAAGAACAAACAATCCACTATTTCTTCCTTTTCCTCAGAAGATAAGTCAGTTTAATTATCAGCAATTTTCATCAGGTTTTGATGTTTCCCACCAGGAGTCAAGGTCAAGCCATGATCATGAGTAGCTGCCAAAGCAGCGACATGGTAGATCTAATAATTTAGATAAATGACTTTGATTTCATCATGGAAACAGAGTAGAGCAAAAGAAGGGGAAGGAAGTGAGGCTAGGAAGATGCTCATAGAGAAAAAAGAAAAGGGCAAGGGGACTAGAGGGCTCACCATGGTCCAAGGTGAGCCTAGTTGGAGTAAAGTTAGAGTAAGGAAGGCAGAAGGATAAGCAAAGTTACCATTTTAGGTTTTACATGTATAAATCTGGTGCTAATAAGGTAACAGTCAGGAATTTAATCCCCATTAAGGATGTTTATTTTTTACATCAACTCCTACTTCTTATGCTGCTAGAAAAGGCTAGTTCATTTATTGAGCCTTACTCTGTGAGTTCTCTATAAATGAATGGTCCCATTTCATGCTCATCCTATATGGTCCTATGGGGTAAGTCCTATTATTTTCTTGTTACAAATAAGGAAACTGAAACTGAGAAATTATAAATAGCATGTCCAAGGTTATACAGTTAGAAGCTGAGCTTAAAAAAACTGCTTCAGTTTGAGTCCATGCTCTTAATCACCATTTCATGTTTTTCTATAGATTGTTAGCTATTTTCCAAAGTAGAAGTGTGGTACTTCCCAAAGCTCACATTTGTTGTCTGTTATGCTAAGCTGCCTCCCCAAAATATTTATCTTGCCTCTCATTTTCTGTTCCCTTAGTCCTCAAGCCATTTAGTTTGTCCCAGGACATGGTGTATTTGATTTCTTTGGCAGAACCACACAGAGGTGATTCTTTTCTTTTCCTTCTCGGTTAATATTGGTCATGTGGTGGAGAGTGGACTGAGGCTGGAGCTAATTTTTAGCAATGGACTTTAACTTCTGTTGGGTATTTAAGAAAGTTCTACTTGGAAATTGTCTCACCATATTAATACACACGACATAAAAATACATGGGTTTGGTTGATACTACCATAGATACTTGTTTTGATGAGATATATGGTCCTTTAGGGCTCAGGAATGGTGTTACAGTTACGTGCACTAACTTTTCCAAAGAGAGGTTTTCAGAGTGTTTTCTTTTAGGTAACTTACTTCTAGAAATGCACCTATAAATTAAAAACATACGTAAAAATCATGTTATCTCATTACCTCCTAGGTCAGGTGGTATAGCCTTTGGTTACTAAGATTATAAATCGGAACAGGGAATTTTTTGTACTTTAGCTAGGGCATGACTTTTCCCAGAGTATTCATGGTCATCTAATTTTAATAGAGCTATTAACACATTACGGGTGGGGGTCTAGAGATCTCAGTGAGTTATAGTCCAGTGATAATGAGGCCACAGTTACAGGGCTTAATCCCCAGAAAGGCCAGATAACTCTTGGGTACTCACTCCAACATTAGGGCTAAGCAGCTGTTTCACAGTATGTGCATTTGGTTTCAAGAGGACCTCGACAGGAAAGGGAGCCAGGTGGCTTAATGCAAGCTCATTACTATGGCTGGAAAAAACAACTTAACGTGCAAACTCTGTTAATGGTGTTTGATTGAGAGGCATCATCTTTCTTTACAGGGGATAGCACATAACACAGTGCATTTAACATCATTAAGTAGAACAAAGAGCATCTTCCATTGCTCTGTAAATATTATTCTTCACAAATGCTAATGTATTTCTAAACCCCTACATTTCAGGAAGCCTTTTCTTTATAGAGCTCATCCTGCAACTATTTAATGATTCCTAGCAGTGTTCTACTTTGTGAGGTCCAAAATAGATTTAGAGGAAGAAAATACTTTTAGGGTGGGTGGCCCTACCCAAAGAATCTGCTTCTATCAGCACACTGGACACCTCCTCTCTGCTCTTGCCTATAGTTCACTGAGCAACAACAAAAAAAGTCACAGGTTTTATTCTCAGTATTTATCCCGAGTTCTACACTGTACACGCTTTGTCAGGTCCTCTAAACCAAGCTGCTATTCATCAAGTCCTTTAAGAAACAAATTTCAAAACTATTCACCTTCAACAGGGAACTTCATCTTAGAGCAGAGAGCAGTGGTTCTCAACCTTCCTAATGCTGCGGCCTTTTCTTACAGTTCCTGTAGGTCGCGACCCACAGGTTGAGAACCGCTGTCTTAGAGTAAGAAGGGGCTCCTCCATGAGTAGTGGAGATAAGTCTGAATAATACCTAACATTACTTTCTGAAGCCTTAAAACTAAAAGTAATTTGGAGAAACAGAGACTGAGGGCTTGATTCCACATCAGCCACTACTAAAGTTTGTTTGTGGTTATCGATGAATTGACCACATTATCATCCTATATGATGATACGCTTGGCAAAGATCCAGATGTCAGACAAAATCCTTTCGCCAGATGTATATCTTTCTGCCTAAGAAGAAAATGATTTCAAGACATGTGCTCATTGTCACTTTCCATCAAACATGGGTGATCTAATCTACATAGAAATATGACATATAATAAGGATACTTTGGCATTACTCAGACATGTGCACTATATGGGCCAGTAGATTGCTCAGAATAGCCTTTTGTTTTGCCACATACTTCCTTGTTGAAATTTCTTTCTTTATACATGTTCTCTTTGAAATATCGGTGTGGGGATGGGTTTTGAGTATAGTATCATAATCCCAAAGATGTGTTGGCAAGCATGTGGGCAAATGGGCACTCTCACATATTGGTGACAGTGTGTTAAAGAGAACAATCTGAGTGGAGGGCAACTTCGAAATTAGAAATGCACATAAGCTTTCACATAACAATTGTACTTTTAGAAATTTATACTAATGATAAATTTACATAGTTATAAATGGTTTATTTATAAAGATCTTCATGGAACCTTTGTTTATAATAGCAAAATATCAGAAACAAATAAATATCCACCAGCAGGGGCCTGGGTAAGTAAGTTATGGTACTTTTAAACAATAAAATACTTTGGATTTGTTATAGAGAATGAAGTACTGATACGAGAAAAATCTTAAAACATGGGCTCATAACAGAAAAAAGATACAGTGTGTAACCACTTGTATTAAAAATGTATCCACAGCAAACATACAAGCACACAGATAGAAATGGGCCATATATGTCCAAATAGAAAATAAAGGTTATTTTCTCTCAAATTTCCCCTGAATAAAAAGGAGTAGTCTTATATTCAAATTTGTACACAATCTGTCATGTAACGTGGTACTTCCCCATATTCTTTTATTTTTTATCCACAAAGTACAATTTGGCAAAGACATAATAAGTTGAAATATTCGCAATAAATGATAGTTTTGGATAATCAGATAGAGTATATGTTGGAATTAGAAAGAAGGGATGCAAATACATTATTTGTAAGGGTCTGACCTCGTAACTGCAAGTATTAGATGTCATAAATAAGCTTTTAAAAGATCTCTTTCAAAATGAATGCGGTAAAAGGGGCTCTCCTTAGCCTATGGGACAGTTTAATCATTAAAAACAATAACAAATGCAAGTGAATGAAACAAATTAAAAACATACAAACACAAAGGGCTCATAAAAATATTTGTTAAAGTTCCCCCACTTAAAAAAAGAAAAAGAAACATCAAAACACCTCTCAATTGGACACTTTTGTAAGTACCTTGGGTTGCAACTCCTTACACTGCACGTTGGCAATTAAGAATTTGGGCGGTGCCTGCGGCTCAATGAGTAGGGCACCGGCCCCATATACTAGAGGTGGTGGGTTCAAACCCGGCCCCAGCCAAAAAAAGTTAAAAAAAAAATTAAGAATTTATTTTGACATCTATGTATAACTATATTTTAGGATAACCAAAGAGTCCTAGCTGATGCGGTAAAGTTCTTTTCAACAAAAGTTTTTTGGCTAATAAGTATAGAAGGAATGATAAACTAAGAAAGTAACAATTTTACAAGTCCCAATGAAATAATTGACTTAAGCAATAATCATCAATAGATGAAACCACTGGATGAAAAGCTAGTGACAAAATTTACATAGGAGAGGACAGTCACCCATTGAATCTTATGATTAATCTACTCATCATTACAATAAGGGACAATCAGACTCTGCATGTGTGCATCCTAACAGGACGTGTAATAGAAACACGGTTACCACCTATGAAGAAATCTTGCAAATTGTAAACCTGAATCTAATTTCACCTCTAAAGCTAACTTCTATTTACAGGAAATACACGGACTAGAAGAGCAAGTTAAACGACACTGAATGAAACTAACAGATAAATCCAGAAAGTAGTACATTCTATAAGACAATGACCAGTTTCTTCAATAAGTCAATGGAAGTGGAAACAAAAGGAGACTGCTTCGGAGTACATAGACTTCTAAGACACAATAAATACAATGTATGGATTTTCTCTGGCTGTTGACTTGGACAAATCATCTACAAAAATAGCATTTTTGAGGGAAGTGGAGATGCTGAGTTGGATGTTATCAAGCAAATATTGATTTTTGTAGATGTTATAATGACATTGGGATTTTAATCAAACTTTTTGATACATGTTGAATCCAGATAAGAATATGGGCATTGTTGTACTATTCTCCCTACTTTTGTGTAAGTATGGAAATTTGTAATAGACATTTACAAAGTGATATAGCAGATAATAGATATGTGTTGCAAAAATCTAAATACATATCTACAGGACAAACTCAGAAAACAATCATCTTCATGTTATATAAATGGGGAATTGTGACTAGGAAGAAAATATGGAGGGACAGAATCATATGTGGGTTTAAAATCTCAAAGATATTAGATAGGAATCAAAGGGTATATTTGGATAAATGCTGGAAGACTCAGCAAGGAGCTCTACTGATTACAAAAATAATGATGTTAAAGACGCATAGGAAGATTTTGAATTATTCTGTTCATGAAACAGGAGACTAGAAAAAATATCTCCGAATGAGTATTTTATACAATATGTGGTTTAAATATGTAAATGAGAGAAAATTAACAAGTTAAACATTCCAAGTAGACATTCCACCATTTCAATCATTTATTTTTATATCTGATAGTTTATGTATTTAGGTGAGTCAAAAACTGTTTTAAAAAGTATTTTTTGTAGGGCTGGGCGTGGTGGCTCACACCTGTAATCCCAGTACTTGGGAGGCCGAGGTAGGTCTGAGCTCACAGATTTGAGACCAGTCTGAGCCAGAGCGAGACCTCATCTCTAAATAAATAGCTGGGTGTTGTGGTGGGCACCTGTAGTCGCAGCTACTTGGGAGGCTGAGGCAAAAAGGATCACATGAGCCTAAGAGTTTGAGGTGCCTGTGAGCTGGGATGCCATAGCACTCTACCAAGGGCTACAAAGTGAGACTGTCTCAAAAAAAAAAAAAAAAAATTGTTTGTGTCACCTTATAGTCAAGCACATATTGTATATGTGTATGTATGTGTGTGTGCCTTAGGGATACCAAAGTGAATGAAACTTAAACAGTCTGAACTGAGTATTCACTTGGTTTCCTTCAAATGAAACTTCCCATAATCCCCACTTGTTAAATTTCTACAGTCTTTCAAAGTCACTACTCAAATGTATCCTCTTCTAAGAATCCATCATATTCTCTCCCTGGCTGTCAATCATTTATTTCCACTCTCTGTCCCCTGAGCTCTTTGTAATTGCATTGCAATACTTACCATGTTCTGCTTCATATAATAACACCACGTGGGTGTGTTGTTCACCCCTAATAATAACTAGCATTTACTGAGTACTTAATTATGTGCCATATGCTGTGCTAAGCACTTTAAATGCCTTCTTTTGTTAAATTTTTCCCAATGTTAAGAGGTATATGCATTCTGTTTAGTATGAATAAAAAAATGATGCTTAAAGAAGTTAAGCAATTTTCCCATAGCCTTCTGAGTTCAGAATCTTGGCTATTTCTTTTTCTTCAAGTTTTTCACAAATTCTCTCTTTATTCCTCTGCAGTCTTCAAAGCAATTTTATATATGTCTAGACAAGCCAAGATGTAAGTGGGGGTACTAATATGATACGTAGGATTGAGACAAACAGAAGACAGAAAAGGCCAATGAGGGGAAGGGCATCCAAAGAAGGATTCATGAAGGAGATGACAATGCAGACGAGTGTGTCAATAAAATACAGGGCAGACATAAAGTTCATTACATGAACTGTATGTCCTCCCTGTATAGGGAAAAGTCATGTGCATGGGAACAGGCATTCTGCTTCTCTCTTGATACAACTCTTTTTCTCCCTGTCAAATGTTCAGGAGGCCAATGAGCATAGACATCACTGTGAACTCCCAGAACCCGATTCTTAACTATGATTCTGAATTACACATAGAAGGCATGCAAATAAAAGTTCACTGAATTCAAAAGATATTTGTTAAACTGGATCCAGCCCATCTCCTCTGAGCTACTTCCTCAAAAATATTTTTCTGCTGTAATGTTGACGACCAAAGACAGTATGAACCTAGGAGAGAAAAGGGGTCTATTTTTTCAGGGCATTCTCATTTAAGGAAATATCTTAACATGAATTCAAATATATTAACATAAAATTGTGAGGACAGCTGCCAATGTTAGTAAATTCAGCCCTCTGTTACATAGCTACCACTTATTCAGGAATTACACATGCTTGCCAATGATAGCTGTTGACTGAAAATAAATATTTGATTTTGTTGTCTCACCCTACCCTATTTATTTAACAAACTTCTTTTACATAACTACTCTAGTAAGTGAAAATTCTAGAGTCTCCACTGGATCTATTTCTGACAAATTCATGCTGTTGAGCTAATAATTTTAAAACACCTGATCTTTTCTCTTTCCTTGTTTTTAAAACTTTGCATACATTTGCTCAAAATGGCAGGATTGGGTAGCCAGTTATAGAACACTTTTCATAGCAAACCTAGTGAAATAATGTCAACTCACAGCTATGGCCTCAGATGATTAGACAAGCGATTCTGAACTTGATTTATGGAAAATGGAGCCCAGTTCTCTGGCCCCAGGCCTGAGTGCTGGGGTAGCAGAAACCCATACTGGAAAAATTTAGTTTTCCAAGTAACTGACGGTGATTAATGGAGAGGCTCTTCTCACATCAGCTCCCAAGAGTGAGCTATTGTGCTCCCTGGAGCTGAAAATGGAATACTGGGGCTGATTATTTCTATCACCAAATCATTACTGACCTAATTTTGAATCTCAGCAAAACTATAAGTAAAGAAAACCACTAAAAAACCTCAGCCATAATGAAAAGAAAATAAAAACTCTATATATTGAGAGTTGAGATTAGTTTGTCTAACTTAGGCCACTCATTCACGGAAAAATCAGTTGAGAGCTATTTAAGTAATATAAGTGGGATGTTTTTTGGCCTAGAGAGAGACATGAATATTTTGCTCCTTTACTTTAAAAATTAAGAAGAGAGAGCAAACAATTTACTAAGACCAAAAAAAAAAAAAAAAAAAAAAAAAATCCGTAAATTCAGTAAATGATAAAATCAGAGTAAATAAATAAATTTACATCACTGTAATGGACCTTAACAGCTAATTTGCAAATACATATTGATTTTATAAAAAAAAAGTCCTTATTTTACATTATGACCATTTGGGTTGGAGTGTACATTAAAATGACGATAGAAGGTAAAGCTAAGATGCAAGAAAAAGATGGATGTGTTGCACCCACTCGTACCCAAAAGGATAAGGAATCAGATGTTGTAATGACAACAATATGAAACAGAGGGAAAGACACAGATAAAAGAGCAAGAGAAATACGTATGCTAGTATACAAATGAAAGACAAAGGACAGAAGAAAAGGACAGCTAGAAAGGCAAACATTTTCAATAGTTCAACAAATATTTATTGAGGCCAAAACAGACCCAGAGAAATGGGGATGGCAGACAGGGGAAGCTCCGTAGTTCTTTGAATCTGGCCAAAGTGAACCAGGCTGATGACTATAAATGTACAAAATTATCTTTGAACATCTACTAAGGGCAAAAACCACTGTGCTAGTCCATAAAGGAAAAAAAAAAAAAGAGGAATAAAATAGACTCCCTACCCTCTGATGACTTATTAAAACGTTGAGTTTGGACTTATGAGTGAATTATCTGCTGGTTTCATCATTCTTTAAAATGATGAACTTGTTACTTTATAATAGACCTCTCTGTAGTGGCAAGCAGGATTTCTCCTTTGATTTTTTATTTTAGATTATAAAGACTTCATAAAGGTATTCAGAAATAAAGAACTTCCCTTTTCATCTTTAAAAGTCAGAGGCATAAATAATAACCAAGAGGGGAAACGTCTGTCTGGTACACAAAGTTGCTTGGTGGCCTGATCTTTGTTCTTGCAGAAATTATTCCTACTTCATTCATTACCTGGTATCTGGGAGATATTTGAAACCATCTTTTACTTTTTTTCCCCTTTTAAGTTCAATGTTATTTTTGGCTCATCTGGGTTTTAGTGGGAATGGACAATCAAAACAAAACATTTTCCACTTACACCCCCCAAAACAGCTCTGGAAAAAAAAAAACTTTATTAATTATTAAATAATAAACCAATAGCTACCATTTAAACTGAAAACTATAGCAATGCTTCCCATTAGAAATATAATACAAGCTATATTTTAAATTCTTTTGAGCTACCTTTAAAAAGTTTTTAAAAAGGTGAAATTAATGTTAATATGTTCTTTAACTCAATGTACATAAATACTATCATCTTAAAATATAATCAATATAAAATTTATTAATGAGATATCCTACAATTCTTTTCATATTAACTTTTTGAAATCAGGTATCATTTTATGCTTACAGCACATCTCAATTTAGACTAGCCACATTTCACATTCTCAAAACCCAAATGTGGCCAGTGGCCACCATATTGGACAACAAAGATCTGGAGGGTTACTCCTAAGTGGATTATACATCCCTTCTTATAATTAGCTCTTCTGGAGACCTAACTAGATTAAAATAAAATCTAAAAGCCAACTTTTGTTTCCCAAGCCACATAGTATGTAATATTTTCTTTTTGCAAATTGCCTGCTGGTGTTTACCTTTTGGGCATAAAGAAGGTGAGTTGAGGTTTGCATGTGGATTTATGAAGGTACAGCTTTCTTACTTAAGCAAAACAACCAGTCCACCAGAGATTAAAAAGAAAAACTCCAAGTGAGAGGTAATGATTCTACAAGCTGGCCCTACTCTGCATGTTGGTAAATTAAGTAGGCTTGCCTCAATGTTCTTCTTGCACCCTATGTAGCCCTCTGTCAAGCAGTTATTATTATAGCTGCAATTTCCTTAAGGGCCCACACTATCATCATCTATCTTTTGCTCCATTACTTAGCACAGTGCCTGACACATAGGTGGCGCTCAAGAAATGTCTTCTATACAAATAAATTAATTCAAATAAAGTCAGTTTCTCATTTGCATTAGCCACATTTCAAGTACCCCATAGCTACATGTGGCCAGTGGCTACCATATTAGACAGAACAGACATAAAACACCTCCATCATCATGGAAGTCCTATTGGACAGCACTGTTCTAGAACAATGGGCAGAAATACTATTTGACCCTTAGGTGATAGGAAGACCTTAGAGATCATAAAACTTTTCATTTTGGGGAGCAAGTAAGAATGACAGTGATATTAAATAACAATGAAAGAAACAAAAGCACTAATAATCATATATTTTAGCCTCTCGGAAAGGTCAAACGCAACGCCATTATAGTTTCCACCAATAGAATCAACTTGGCTATGGATTTCTTCATGAATTTTTGTCTCCCTCTCAGAGTCTTCTCACCTTGATTCCCATCAGGCACAATCCCTACATGTACCCCTCTTACCTTCTAGTTCAAATGTCTCAAATGTCTAACTAATGCTTTTCGTTATTTCTTGAGATACACTGGCAATTTTAAAAGAAACTTATGCACAACAGCTAGTGCAAAAGACAAATATAAAAACCATGAGAAATAATAACCAAGCTTATATATACAGAAACTCTGTAAGTTGACCTCCCAAGGGATTATAACAAGCTGGTCAACATAAAGAGATGTCAACATAAGGAACAAGGCCTACTATACTGACATGTGTATGTGGTACATGTCTGCTCTATGAAAATTAGGTCAACTTAAGGAGGTGGTCAATATAGGGAAGTGGTCAACTATGGAGGTTCTAGGTATACCTTTTTGTACCCAAGAATCCTTGAAAAGCAATGAGGTGCTTAAAGAAATTCCACATTCCCTCAACTTGAAATCATTAGACTCTAACAGCTAATAGGCTAGCAAAATTTTATGGCATATTAGTTGTCTCGCTTTCTGCCAAGTTCCTTGCTTCAGCCAGATTACTTTTTAAAAAATTTATTATTAAATCATAGATGTGTACATTAATGCAAACATGGGGCACCATACACTGGTTTTATAGACCATTTGACATATTTTCATCACACTGGTTAACATAGCCTTCCTGGCATTTTCTTAGTTATTATGTTGAGACATTAATATTCTACATTTAGTAAGTTTCACATCTACCCTTGTAAGATGCACTGTAGGTGTGGTCCCACCAATCACCCTCCTTCTACCCTCCCCTCTCCTCCCTCTCTCCCTTCCCCATATTCTTAGGTTATAATTGGGTTCGCTTTCACATGAAAGCTATAAATTAGTTTCATAGTAGGGCTGAGTACATTGGATACTTTTTCTTCCATTCTTGAGACACTTTACTAAGAAGAATATGTTCCAGCTCCATCCATGTAAACATGAAAGAGGTAAAGTCTCCACCTTTCTTTAAGGCTGAATAATATTCCATGGTGTACATATAC
>CAUYPK010112903.1:0-21821 GCA_963574355.1 Loris lydekkerianus
TTCTTAGGTTGTAACTGGGTTATAGCTTCCATGTGAAAGCCCTAAATTAGTTTCATAGTAGGGCTGAGTACATTGGGTACTTTTTCTTCCATTCTTGAGATACTTTACTTAGAAGAATATCATTTTAAATGGAACCTTCCAAGGGTTCCAGGTCACGTGTCATGTGGTAAAACTTCTCCCCCGTGAATATATTTATAAAGAAATGTTCTTCATAACATTTACTTTTATAAACAGATACTTTTATATGTCAATAGGGGAAACAAACATTATATTTTATCTCCATTCTTGGCCACTTTGGTATGAAATTTCTAATAAATGTTCATGTAAATGCAATTTCTGTGTGTGTATGTTGATGTAATTTCATTGCAACAAAATTGTGAGTATGTCATAGTTAATTCTGAGTTTTATCATGAGCTTTAGTAGCCGCTTGAGTCATTGACTATAACATAAACTGTTGCACTGTCTTCATAGGGTTTGGAAATTCTGATAGTTTCATTTTTATTTGCTAATTGTCTGTCTTAACGTCTCTAAAATGTAAACACCACAAGAACAGGAACTGTGCCTGAGTCAAAGTTCTACGTCCAGCATCTGGAACAGTGCCTACCCCTTCACAGAGATGGGATAAACCCGGGGAGCTGACCTCTTCATGGAACGAATGAAGAATAGGGTTTCATCTCTATGAAGTAATGGACTTGGCCCCTCCTAACTGGCACCTCTACCTCAAGGCTGACTCTGCCCTAAGCCACTGTATACTTGAATTCAGGTTAATCGCAGTTCTGATTAATGTGTAGTTCTGATAAAGATAACTCTGCTTAAATTAAGCCCAAACTGCACCAGCTAACCTACTGTTCCCCACAGCAAAAGATGACCTGGTCTAAAATGTCAACAGTGCTGAGGTTGAGAAGCCCCGCCTGAAGCAAATATCCAACTGCGGCCTTCAACCCACCATGTGCTTCCTGACTGCTTATCCTGAATTCGCACACTTTGTTGTACAGTACTGACAGACAGCTCGTCTGAGCCCTCCTTCGCAGGTCTGCAAGCTTCTGAAGATCACAGGCAGTAACCCACCCACCTCATTTTCCTAATGAGCACAGTATATCCTTTGCACAAGAGGATTAATTTGTTGATTGAAATTTCTATTTCACAGTTAAAAATATTTCAATTAATTATTTACCAATAAATAAAGTCTATTTATTCTCATCCTATCAAGAACAGAAGAAAAGGTAGGCATGTCTTTCATGCATTTAACCCTTAAATATATAAAAGCTACTATTAAATCATTTGTCTGACTTCTTATCTCCAGATAAATTCTAGTACCTTTTACCATTCAGTAGGAAAGAGTGCCCTTTAAGGGCGATAACTGGTGCTGAATTGGATTCAGTGTAGTAGTGATGCTACTTTTGATTATATACTATGAAGGTCTGCTTACTTCATTTAGCATATCTGTAATTTATGAGCTAATAAACAAATAAATAGCCAAACTTGACCTCCAGTTAACTCAAAGACAGCTTTCCATGAACCAAGACTAAAAGGTAAATGCCATGATTTATCTAAAGTGCCTCCTTTCCTATTATCCTAACATTTAACAAAGTTAATAAACATTGTAGTTTATTGATATAATAAATGTCTACTGAACATTTTATAAATAAAATGTTCCAACCAATTAGAGATTTGGGGCATGTTTAAAAAATTCAAAGAAGAGCCAGAATTCGTCTCTGACCACCAACTTCCAGTTTTACCCCTTCTGAGACATGAGAAATCTCTCAGCCTAAGTCATATACACACAAAGACATATGCTAATGCTTAGAATTAAATCTGGAATTTTGATTGAGAAATTCAACTTGGATGAAAAGAAGAAAAACCTGATAGGATCAGAAAATTTGGTATAAATCCCCTCTCACCATTATCAGAAGGTGAGGTTGAACTAGCTTGAATATAAACCCAAATGGCCTTCAGGCTGAGAGTGAGGCTAATGGTTGGCCTAAGAAATAGTCACACCGAGAAGCTGGAACTTCCAATTGCCAATGCTGTCAGCCAAGGGGATTGTGGGAACTGCTATGAAAGAGTGTTGTGTTGTCATATGTCAGCCAGAACTGAAACCAGTGGTTAGTTATCCTGTGAGGGAAGGAAAAAAATCTCTCCAAGCAGAAACGTATGATGTGATCAGAAGACCCCAAGAAAGCATTTAACCATGTCATGAAAATGTCACAAGTCCTCCCTACCAGCGAGAGGAAATGAAGGTAAGATACACACACAGTCTCACACACACGAAAGCACTAATAGGACGAGGAGGAGAGGCAGTGGAAGTAATTTCTAAAACAACCCTAGGGAGCCATAAGAACACTCAGGTTCCACATTTTCTTGTCCCCACAACCTATGCAAAGATACCTCATTATATCATTTTTAAATTTTGCAGTATCCAATTTCAAAATTGTCTAGTAAATTCTAAGCCAGCAGGTCAGATAAAGATGAACTGTTATCTTCTGTCTTATTTGGGAGCCTCATTAAATAGAATAGGGTAATACACCAAATGTCTGATGTGGTAATAAACATAGACACTAATGTAGTAATAATAAGGAAGTGTGTAACGCTCCTGATTTGGGAACAAATAAATTAGTCTATCTGTTGTAAAC
This sequence comes from Loris lydekkerianus, assembly GCA_963574355.1. Taxonomy (NCBI): domain Eukaryota; kingdom Metazoa; phylum Chordata; class Mammalia; order Primates; family Lorisidae; genus Loris; species Loris lydekkerianus. Next base: position 2,634 of record CAUYPK010112903.1, read on the forward strand.
ATCCCTTTATTCTTGCCTGAGATTCCCCTTTTCAGAGCAAAATTTAGGTAGGTCCCCAAATCTTTCAGGGCCAGTAAGTTCTGTTGGTGTCAGCCCTTAAGAATTATGTCATTATTTTCATATTAAATAAAGGTACAGGTATAGGATGGCCTGTATCCATAATCACTGGCTTTTCTCTTCAGGTTCGTTTGTTTGTTTGTGGGGTTTTTGCAGTTATTGCCTTCAAATATAATCAACCCTTCTTGTGTACACACATCTGTATCCCCAAAGGCAGGCACAATCATTACGTATCCAGGTTCACAGTAATGAATGTTTAGGAAAATAATAATTAGTTGTATCGTATTTACCAATAAAAGAGGAAAGCTCTGACTCCAAAATTTTGTCCTCTGCATGCCTCAGATAAAAAGCGTGATGCTTTATCAATACTCCAACTTTAGATAAAAAGTCCTGGCTAACTCTTTCAATGTCTTCTGATTTATTCCTTCTGAATGACCCTTAAATCAGTTTCAATTGATAGGAAAATATTATATCCTTGAATTTATGGACAAAATAGATCACCAGGCTTTCAGTCTTTCCATTGTAAGAGTTTCTTCCGGAAGCAATCATAGGGCTCCTACCCTCTCACACTGGAGACCCAGGCAGGGGAATCCCACAGGAATCCCACTGTGTAGAATAATAGGATTTTAGTGTTAGAAAGAAACCATGAGATTCCTCCTGGGAGTCTCCCACAGTTCTTGGAACAGCCATCTTTGAACACATCTGTTTCTCCCCTCCCCTAAGTTTCCTGTGTTCTTACTGATTACTAATCAAAATGACAGCTGCACAGTAAAAACTCAAGGCCTTCACAGCCTAAGTCTTTAGACTGTGTGGGTTTCAAGGGAGCCTCAGAAGCAAAATTGGGATAAAGGCTTGTACATTCTCTCCAGACACCATCTCTGGAGGCAGGCCTATCTCACATACTACCCTCTCATGACTATGGCCAAAGAGAGGAGAATGCAGCAATCTTCCCAGAAAGAATGTTTTCTTCGATACAATGCTAGATGGAAGAGCTTTCCTGTGTTACAGCCCATCCCTCCCAACCCTGAATATAAATCAGCTTCCTACAGGCAGTGTTAAAATATATAGAGAGTTTAGGGCAGTTCAACAACACCTAGCAATAACATACACTTAGCAATGCCTTTTAAAATAATATTTATAGGTAAAATAATATTTATAGGTAAAAATAACCTATCTCCACACATAAATTTAAAATATCATTGTTAATGGCCTCTGAATAATAAGGGGATATAGAAGAAATAATTGTTGCAATGTAACAATTCTTGAATACAAAATGGAGATGTGAGATGCTTGCATTTAAGTGTAAAATCACCACCCATACAATAAACACCAATGTAAGAGAAATATAGGTGGGCTTATTACTATTGCAACTTAATAGCAAAAGTAGGCTTTATTATCACTGGTGATATAATTAGCAGAAATGAAGAACAACTCTCAGTAAGATTTTAAACAAAACAATACAGTTTTCCCTTGATTTACAAGTAGTTTTACTCCTGGAAATTGTATTACATGTCATAATTGCACAAAAAATAATGTTTGCACATAAAACAGAATGCAATTCAAAGCTCAAATGATTACAAACAGACTTTATAAAAACTTAATCGGATGTCTGGTGGGACACTAGAAAGTTGTACGATACTCAAGGTAACACTTTGTTTATGTCTTTGGTCGATGACATGTGAGCTGAGTGAAAGTCTCTAACTCTGGGCTTGGAGTTAAGGGACATGCATTACTCAGGGTTCTCCAAAGAAGCAGAGCCAACAGAAGATGGAGATTAGATACGAATATGGCTACAGATAGGTATAGATATACTATGTAATAAAGATATTTACTCTTGGCTCATGCAAATATGGAGGCTGAGAAGACTACACCCAAGAGAGCCATTGGTATAACGTCAATAGACGTTGGAATCCAAAGGCAGAAGACCAATGTCCCAGCTCAAAGACAGGAGAAAAATTAGAATTTTTTCTTACTCAGCCTTTTATTCCACCCAGGCCTTCAACAGATATGGGGAGGGCAATCTGCTTTACTCAATCTACCAATTCAAATGGCCATCCCATCCAGAAACATAAGGCCTTAAACAAATCAGCAGTGTGCATTTCATGAACTCAATCCCCTATAATCACCTTGAGAATTAAAATATGAAAATTTTCTTATATCCTGACAAATTAATGTGAAGATAGGCATAGACATAAGAATTGAATAATGCCCACAGTTTTCATAAAACAAAACCTTTGCCATCAAAATTCAAATCACAATTCATTTACCTTAGATTATAAACACGTAAAATATTAAATAACCAGCAGACCCAAAGAAAGCTCATGAGTAATCCATTTTAATCAAGACTTTTGCTTTTAAAGGAATTGATACTTTCCATAAATTTGGCTTCTGTTACTTAGCTATCTTAAAAATAAATGAAAAGTATCAGTCAATCTATCTAGTTATTAATGATATTTTTAGAGTTCCTATTCAATGGCAAAGAAAAGAAATGATGAGTTTTGAAAACTCATATATAACCACAGGCAAATGGTCTTCCATGTTCTAATGAAATAGAAATGATTCTTAAATAATTTATACATACTTTTAAAAGTCTTCGGATAATGCCATATCACTTTCAAAGCTTCTAGAATCTATATAAAAATTTGACTGAGCTTCTGAGTAGCCAAAGCAATGAAGGAAATACAGATAGATATAAGAATCACAGAGTCCACAGAATGAAAACAAACCAGTGATTACTAACAAGGCAATAAGTTCAACAATCTAGATAAAACAGATAATTTTTTTTTCATTCTTGTGATACTTTTTTACGAGGAATGTGTTTCAACTCCATCCAGGTTAATTCAAAGATGTAAAGTCTCTCTCTCTTTTTTTAATGGCTGAATAGTAGTCTATGGTATATATATACTACAGTTTGTTAATCAGTTCCTGGGTTGGTGGGCATTTAGGTTGTTTTCACATCTTGGTGATTGTAAGTTGAGCTATGATAAACAATCTAGTGCAAATGTCCTTATGATAAAATGATTTTTTTCTTCTGGGTAAATGCCTAGAATGGGATTGCAGGATCAAATGGAAGGTCTAATTTGAGTTATTTGAGGATTCTCCATACTTTTTCCCAAAGAGGCTGTATTAGTTTGCAGTTCCACCAACAGTGTAAAAGTGTTCCCCTCTCTCCACATTCACACCAGCATCTGCAACTTCAGGACATTATGATGTGGACCATTCTCACTGGGTTAGGTGACATCTCAGGGTGGTTTTGATTTGTATTTCTCTGATGATCAGGGATGATAAGAATTTTTTCATGTTTGTTTGACATTTGCCTGTCTTCCTCCGAGAAGGTTCTGTTCATGTTTCTTGCCCAGGTATAGATGGGATGGTCTGCTCTTTTGTTGTTGTTGTTGATTAATTTGAGTTATCTGTAGATTCTAGTTATCAATCCACTGTCATATTCATGCAATGCAAATATCTTTTCCCATTCCAAAGGCTGTCTATTTGATCTATTTGTTGTGTCGTTAGCTGTGCAGTTTAATTAAGTTCCATTTGTTTATTTTTGTTTTTGCAATTGCCACTGAAATCTTTTTCATAAAATCTTTCCCCAGGCCAACATCCTCAAGAGTTTTTCCCACACTTTCTTCTAGGATTTTTATCATTTCATGCCTTAGATTTAAATCTTTAATCCATCTGGAGTCAATCTTTCTAAGTGGTGAAAGGTGTGTCCAGTTTCAGTGTTTTACATGCGATTAAAGCACCATTTATTGAACAGGGATTCTTTTCCTCAGTATATGCTTTTGTTTGGTTTATTAAAGATCAGACAACAATAAGAGACTGGTTTTATCTCTTGGTTTTCTATTTGGTTCCATAAGTCTATTTTGTGCCAATACCATGTTTGTTTGTTTGTTTGTTTGTTTGTTTTATTACTATGGACTTATAATATAGCCTAAAGTCTGGTAGAGTGATACGTCTGGCTTTATTTTTATTACAAAGAATTGCTTTGGCTATGTGTGGTTTTATTCTGGCTCCATACAAAATGAAGAACTATTTTTCCAGTTCTTCAAAATATGATGTTGATATTTTAATGGGGATTGCACTGAATCTGTAGATTGCTTTGGGTAGTACAGACATTTTAACAATGTTTCTTCTTCCCAGCCAGGAGCATGGTATGTTCTTCCATTTGTTAATGTCTTTGGCTATTTCTTTTCTTAGGATTTCATAATTCTCTTTGTAGAGGTCCTTCACCTCTTTTGTTAGGTATATTCCCAGGCATTTCATTTTCTTTGAAGCTATTGTGAAGGGAATCGTGTCTTTGATTACCTTCTCTACTTGGCTGTTTGGGGGATATATTCAAAGGCTACTGATTTGTGGACATTGATTTTATATCCTGAGACATGACTGTATTTCTTCCAGGAGACTTGTAGTTGAGTCTCTGAGATTATCTAAGTATAAGATCATATCATCCACACAGAGATAGAGTTTGACCTCCTCTGCCCCCATTTGGATGCCTTTTATATACTTCTCTTGACTGATTGCATTAGCCAGAACGTCCAGAACTGGTAGTAGTAGCAATAGAGGACATTCTTGTCTGGTTCCAGTTCTAAGTGGAAATAGACACATTTCTTTTTAAAATTCAGCACACCAGAGCCGACACAGGGGAAATTGAAATTCTGGATAGTCCTTACATATTAAAGAAAGTGATTTTCTAATTATCAGAGGTAGATAGATACAATTCTACATGTCTTCATAAGAAATTTTAGCAAATTAGAAACAGAGGGTAATTTATCCAATCTGGTAAGAAAAAGTCTTTAAAAAGCCAACAATCAACATCATACTCAATGCAAAATACTGAATGCATCCTACTAAGATCAAGAAAAAAAAAGGATGCCTTCTCTTGTCACTTCTATTCAACATTGTATTAGAGGTCCTAGTCTATACAATAAGGCAAGAAAATGAAATACAAAGGCATGCAGATTGATAGAGAAGAAATAAATTATCATTAATTGCAAACAATATGACTGTGTACTTAGAAAATCCTAAAGAAGCTACTAATGTGGGAAAAACTTATCAGAACTAATAAATTTATAAAGGTTGCAGGATACAATGTTAATATTAAAATCAATTATATAACAATAACAAACAATTGAAAACATAATTCCAAATATAATGCTAGTTTGTGTTCATAGATTTAAAGTTTTACTATTAAGGTATAAATTCTTCCCAAATTAATCTATAGGTTCAATGCAATCCAATCAATATGTCAGCAAGCTATTTTGTAAAGATCAACGAACAGTATAGTATTGGAAACAGAATAGATAGCTAGATCAGTAGAACAAAATAGAGAACTCAGAAACTGATCTGCACAAATATGCCCAACTGATTTATTATATATTATTATCATTATTATTATTTTGAGCCAGAGTCTTACTCTGTTGCTCTGGGTAGAGTGTCATGGTGTCATAATTTGCAGCAATCTCAAACTCTTGGAATGAAGGGGGCATGGTGGTTCACACCTGGAATTCTAGCACTCTGGGAAACCGAGGCAGGTGGATTGCTTGACCTTAGGAGTTTGAGACCACCCTGAGGAAAAGCAAGACCCCATTTCTACTAAAAATAGGAAAACTTGCTGGGCATTTTGGAGAGTGCCTGTAGTCTCAGCTACTTAGGAGGCTGAGTCAAGGGGATTGCCTGAGCCCAAGAGTTTGAGGTTGTTGTGAGCTATGAAACTACAGCACTCTACACAGGGCACAGAGTGAGAATCTATCTCAAAAAAAAAAAAAAAAGAAAGAAAGAAAAGAAAAGAAAAAAAGAAAGATAAAGAAAAAGAAAGGAAAAGAAAAGAGCTATCATGCTATGAACAGACAAGAAAGAATCTTGAATGCATATTACTAAGTAAAAGTCAATCTGAAAATCCTATGTAGAACTTTATGACATTCTGGAAAAGAGAAAACTATGGAGACAGTAAGAAGATCGGTGGTTGCTGGGGGGTTTGAGGGAGAAGAGAAGAAAGGGGGATGAATAGGTGGGGTACAGGGAATTTTTAGGGCACTGAAACTATTCTGTATGATACTGAATGATAATGGTGGATCCATGTCATTTGTCAAGATGCATAGAAGACAAAAGACAGGGACCTCTATTGCAAACTATGGGGTTTAGTTAATGATAATGTATCAATACTGGCTCATCAATTGTAACAAATGTACTACATTAATACAAGAAACTGGGAACTAGGGGTGGGGGAATATATAGGAACTCTGTATTTTACACTCAATTTTTCTGTAAAGTTTTCAAAATATGAACTATATTAAATTTTTTAAAAGCCCCCTAAGCCAAGCATGGTGGTGCATGCCTGTAGTCCCAGAAACTCATGAGGCTGAGGCAAGAGGACAGCTTGAGCCCAGGAGTCCAAGTCCAGCCTGGACAACATAGTAAAACCTTCATAAAAATGAAAACAAATTTTAATAATTCTCAAAGTATACATTCATATTTTTAAAAATCAACTCAAATAGATAACAGACTCAAATCTAAAATACAAAATTATAAAAGTTTATTAAAAAATGTAGAAGGAAAACTGTGTAACCTTGGATTTGTTGATGAGTATTTTAGAAATGATGCCAAAAGCATAATCTGTGAAAGGAAAAAGTAAATAAGGTGGACTTTCTTAAAATTTAAAACTTTTGTTCACCCAGAGACTCTGTTCATAGCAAAAAAGATAAGCTATGCTTAGAGAAAATATTTGCAAAACACATCTGATTAAACACAAATCTGGTATCCCAAATATACAAAGAACCCTTCAAACTCAATAAGAAAGCAAGCAATTTAGGCTTGGCATCTGTAGCTTAGTGAGTAAGGGCACCAGCTACATACACCACAAGCTGGCAGGTTTGAACCCAGTCTGGGCCTGTTAAACAACAATGACAACTACAACCAAAAAGTAACTGGGCATTGTGGTGGGCACCGGTAGTCCTAGCTACTTGGCAGGCTAAGGCAAGAGAATCGCTTAAGTCCAAGAGTTTGAGGTTGCAGTGAGCTGTGATGACACAGCACTCTGCAGAGGGCAACATAATAAGACTCTGACATAATGAGACTCTATCTGAAAAACAATAAAAACAAACAAACAAACAAACAAACAAACAAAAAAAAAAAATAAACAAGAAGCAATCCAATTAAAAAGTAGAGCAAAAAATCTGAACAGACACCTCACCAAAGAAGATGTACATATGGTGTGGTATGCAGAAAGAATGGCTCCCCAAAGAGAGGTTTGCTTCTTGATCTCCAGAACTGGAGACTATTATTACTTTATGTGGCAAAATGTATACAACAATGTTCATAGAGGCTAAACATCAGTAGCCTGTGGGAAAAACCTATCAGAACAAATAAGTAAATTTGCTCCCAAACTGGAAACCACAAGCTCAAGTATCTAAAAATAGGTGAACAAAGAATTAAATTGCAGTAGATTCACATAACATAATCCTATTCACCCAGCAACAAAAAGGAACAGACTATTGATACACACAAAAATACAAATCTTTTAAGAAATGTTATGTTGAATGAAAGAGAACAGACACAAGAGTACTGTATGATTCCTTTTTTATAAGAATTTCAAGTAATAAAACTCATCTTTAGTGATAGAAATTAAAACAGTATCTCTGGGGGAGAAGAAAATGAATAAAAGGGGCACAGCGAACTTCCTAAGGTGATGAAGATATACTTCATCGCACAGATTTGACAAACTCACACAATAACATATTAATGATCCACATATTCCACTGCTAAGAGTTATACTATGATACATTTAATTGACAAAACAAAATCAGTACTCAGGAAAATCACAGTTTTTTTTTTGTTTGTTTGTTTGTTTTAATTAAATCATAGCCATGTACATTAATGTAATCATGGGGTACAATGTGCTGGTTTTATATACCATTTGAAATATTTTCTCCAAACTGGTTAACATAGCCTTCACCACATTTTCTTAGTTATTGTGTTCAGACATTTTTACTCTACACTTAGTAAATTTAACTTGTACCCTTGAAAATGCACCACAGGTGTGTTCCCACCAATTATTCTCCCTCCACCCATCCTCCTCCCCCCCCTCCCCCCCCTCTGTTCTTTCCCCTTCTTCTTGGGCTATAGTTGGGTTCTAGGTTTCATAAGAAAGCTATAGATTGGTTTCATAGTAGGGCTGAGTACATTGGATACTTTTTCTTCCATTCTTGAGATACTTTGTTAAGAAGAATATGTTCCGGCTACATCCATTTAAACATGAAAGAGGTAAAGTCTCCATCTTTTATTAAGGTTGCATAATATCCCATGGTGTACATATACCACAATTTACTAATCCACTCATTGGTCCATGGGCACTTGGGCTTCTTCCATGACTTAGCAATTATGAATTAGGCTGCAATAAACATTCTGGTGCAAATGTCTTTGTTATAAAGTGATTTTTGGTCTTCTGGATATGTACCTAGTAGAGGAATTGAAGGATCAAATGGCAGGTCTATTTTTATATCCCTAAGTGATCTCCAAACAGCTTTCCAAAAGGAACGTATTAGTTTGCATTCCCATCAGCAGTGTGGAAATGTTCCCTTTTCTCCACATCCACACCAACATCTCTGTTTTGGGGATTTTGTGATGTGGGCTAATCTTACAGGGGTTAGATGATTTCTCAAAGTGGTTTTGATTTGCATTTCTCTGATGATTAAGGATGATGAGCATTTTTTCATGTAGGCCATGCTCCTGTCTTCTTCAGAGAAGTTTCTCTTCAAGTCCCTTGCCCAGCCTGAGATGGAATCACTTATTCTTTTCATGCTAATACATTTGAGTTCTCTATGGATTCTAGTTTTTAAACCTTTGTCAGAGACATAACCTGCAAATATCTTCTCCCATTCTGAGGGCTGTCTGCTTGCTTTATTTACTGTGATTTTTGGCTGTGCAGAAGCTTTTTAATTTGATCAGATCCCAGTAATGTATTTTTGGTGTTGCTTCAATTGCCCTGGGGGTCTTCCTCATAAATATTCGCCTAGGCCGATTTCTTCAAGTATTTCCCCTGAACTTTCTTCTAGTATTTTTATAGTTTAATGTCTTAATTTTAAATCTTTAATCCATTGAGAGTCTATCTTAGTTAATGGTAAAAGGTGTGGGTCCAGTTTCAGTCTTCTACAGGTCACCCGCCAGTTCACTCAGCACCATTTGTTAAATAGGGACTCTTTTCCCCACTGAATGTTTTTAATTGGCTTATCAAAGATCAAATAATGGTAAATAGCTGGGTTCATCTTTTGGTTCTCTATCCTGTTCCATACATCTACCTCTCTGTTTTTGTGCCAGTACCATGCTGTATTGATCACTATCAATTTATAGTATAATCTGAGGTCTGGTAGCATGATTCCTCCTGCTTTGTTTTTATTTCTGAGTAATTTCTTGGCTATTCAAGGTTTTTTCTGATTCCACATAAAACGAAGTATTATTTTTTTTTTTGAGATCTTTAAAATATAACAGTGGGGTGGCTTCTGTGGCTCAAAGGAGTAGGGCACTGGCCCCATATAGCAGAGGTGGTGGGTTCAAACCTAGCCCCAGCCAAAAAAAAGAAAAAAAGAAGTTCATGTTCATTGATATTGACCAGATTTGATTCACTTTGATGGTATCAGAATATAGCAAGGTAAAATATTAAGTTTACCCTCTGTGGAATGATGGCTAAAATAGTTGTCAAAAAGACTGGTTTCTGAAATATTTAACAGATTTTATCAAAATTTGGTGTGTAAAAGGAGGTTGTAGAGTTGTTAGCACTAAATCCCAGTTTAGCCCTTAGGATTAGCATCTCAATACAAGCTGCAAACTCCCTCCATGCCGACCACACAGGGAAGGAAGTATGTGCTATTTATTCCTGAGAATAAAAAATGGTCTAAAGATTTTCTGTAATGGGTTCTGTCTGACAAGAACAAGGGGCAGTGACCTGCAGAAAACCCTGCGAACTTTTCCTCCCTGTGTTACACTCCCAGGTGCCTCAGCCTTCACAATGATTTTGGCTACTGGTTCCTGAAGCTACCACTCTACTAAGGCACCTAAATAAAAATCTAAAATTCAGATATTTTCCTCCTTATAAACCTACATCCTTTTAAAAAGAAAGATTTACCAAGAAGCCAAGAAAGGAAAGCAGTAAGTATAAGAAAGAGAAGCAGCATACAGCTATCGTGGGGAAAGAACTGGATTTGGAATCAGAAATCTGAATGCAAACCTGCATACTTCTTAGCTATGTGATCGTAGACAAGTTATTTAATTTATCCAAGCCTCATTTTCCTCTAGAAAATAAGAGTTGATTTGTAATTTACAGAGTTGTAAGAAGGACCGAATGAGACCATACAAGTGTTTGGGGGCAAGGCCTGGTGTGCAGGAAGCTCTCTGGTTCACTAAGTATGAATCTGGTGACCACATAGGACAGCCATGAATGTAAGCAAGGAAGAGTTGTATTTCATAAAGGTTTACAAGCCAGTTAAGCTTCTAGATTCATCATTATTTTTATTGTCAACATAGCTTCCTGGTTTGGCCCTGCATCATAACCCAGAAGGGCATGTGCTCCCGAGCTGTTTCCTTCTGAATACGTGAGAACATTCTACCTGCCCAGGGCTTGACATGGGTCCCACTGGTTCCTACCATGAGTTTAGGTCATTCATTTAACTAAACAATTGCTGTGATTTATGGCCCAAGAGACATATTCTTAGTCTGTTTCCTGCTCCTTATTTCTAAACAGATGTCTGGAGAACATTTAACAACCCATTGATGACACTGGTTCTACTGTTTCATAAAAGCCATCTTCTTCGGCTACAGTTCTCAGCTGCCATCCGGTCCCAGATGGAACAGCTCCCACTGGGTAGGTTTGGAAGGTGCCATTTGCATGGCTCTTTTCCATCAGGCTATTTGACCTTGCCAGACACAATTCCTTTTTGCTACCTTAAGAAAAACCACCCTTTCTTTCCATGTGAAAGTCTTAAATATTCTCTGGGCTTGTCTTAATCTGAGTTCTTCCCAGAATCTGACAAATACCACGGGTCTTTAGCTCATTTACAGACTAGTTTGCTTGGAGCATAAAGAAAGGCTAACACCACCCACTCCTCACTCCCATTCATGCCCCCTGCTGAGGCCACACGCACCACCTACTTCCACTGATTCTCTTGGGTGACTCATCAGCCAGGGAGTGCTCATAGAAATATCCATTTGATACCAGACCCTCGAAATTTTAACATGTAAAATTGTCTAAGCACACACATAAAATAATGCAAAATAATCCCTACTGACAAAGATGCAGGATTTAAATCATGCCAGCACAGTATAAATACCTGAATTAACAGCAAGAAGAGCTAAGGCAGGAATAAAACATGAAATTCTAAATATCTGATTCACTTAAGACACAGTTCTCTCACAGATAACATAGCAACCTTGTAAAATATTTTATGTTTTACAAATCAACTAATTTCTAAATACCTCCATAGGTTTACAAAATAATGACACTTTGCATTGCTATTCTTCATGATCAAAGCCACTCCCTGTTGTATAACAAATGTATTTCTCATTTAGCAAAGACTCAACCTTTATGATTACCCACATCCTCAATGGTAAAATAAACGCTATGGGCCAAGCTCTGGGAAAACCCAAATACATCATGGATTGTAGTCATGAGTGATTCTCATATTCCAACACTAGCAAAGTAGGAAGTCTTGAAGGGTCCCATTCCAACAAGGGTGATGGGTGATGAGAGGGGATGGATAGAACTGCAGAAGTGACCAGTGTTCCCATGTTCACATCTAGTGACTCACGGACACATACTTGGTAAGTTCCTTCCCATCCAGCCACTTGCATCTCTATGAAAAACAAAATTTTCTCTATGTAGAGGGTTATATTTTCCCAATTCAATTTTTAAATTGCCTAAGACAGCTCGTTTGTTCTTAGTTGAATTTGTTCACGTACCACACACCTGAAGAATATTAGGTGCTCATGTACAAAAAAAGACAGATGGGAATCATCACAGAACATTATGTAAAGAGTTATGCACATGTCAAATGTACGCAAGGCAGGACTTGGTGCAAGGAAACTTAACATTTCTTAGTAAAAGAAGCTGTGAGCTGCTTCTTCATTAAAGTGGACACAGAGGAGCACCTTGGAACAGAAGTCTACATTGTCTTAAAGGCTCGAAAGCAAACAAATGCCTCTTTCTGGAGGAGGAGGAAAAGAAGACTTTTGAGGCACGAGAAAAGTATTCTTCTTGGAATGGACACACTGATTGCTGGAGAAGAGGTTGCAAAATAAGGATCCAAGGATTCTGCTGGGAGAAGGGAGCCTGATATTCTAAACCTCTTCAAAAAACTACCAGAAATTCTTCCATGGATTGACATAGTGCAGACTGACACTACTGATAGAAAAGGAAAAGGGGGACTCCTCCCTGAGACAGTGGGGAATCTGGGAGTGATTCCAGCTCAACATAAGGAATTACTTAGACACTCACACTCAGCATCAGTCTGAATCTGGAAGTCCTTCCAGATACAGACATGCCAGAACTGTGGTCCTGCCTTGGGAACACTGGGTGAACAAGCAAATTAGGCTGAGACATTGCAAGCCTAAGACAAACCAGAAAGGTAAGTAAAGCAGGGTCTGCTGGTGGGCTGCTCAGACTGTGCAGTTCCCTGTTCATACCAGGTCAGCAATCAGGCTGCCCCTTGGTCTGAGTAAACACTTAGTGTCCTTGAACAATCTCATGTGGAAATTACAGAGAACTTCAGAGGGCGAAATTACCTTTTCTGCTAATATGGGCAGGAAGGCATTTTAGTAGTACATTTAAAAATAATAGATGTGACTCTTCTTTATACCCCAAGGTACAAAATCTGTGGGTCCAATTTAGATAAATTTTTCTAGTGGGCTTTTATTATTATTGTCATTGTTATTATTTTATTTATTATTTTATTATTTCTCGCTTTTATTAAATAGTGACAAAAAGAAGTGTAGTGTGGTAAAAGGTAAACATTCAGATGGTTAACTATGGTGTATTTTTCTAATAGTCAGAAATCAACATGGTTCCAGCCAACATTGTCAGAAACAGCTCATCCCTGATAGGCAACAGAGATTAAACCTAGGAGGACTATGATTAGGAATAGTGAATAATTAGGCCTAGAATAGGCATTTAATCTGATTTTAAAGGACTTATTAATTGGGATATAGGAGAAGGCAGATGAGATTAATATCAACTAGTTATTACACATAATCTTGCAAAGTCAAATGTACAAGTCAGAGTAAATATCATTTTTAAAAAATGGTGCCACTGCTTAGGTAAACTCATTTTATCATAAGCTATCATTGAGGGATATGTTTTGTAAACCACTTGGCCTTTTATATTTACTTCTAAAGACATCAGGCATTCTGAGTTTCCTGAGCATATACTATTTAAAAGACGCTGTCCTAAGCACAAAGGAAGATGGCAGAAGTAATGGGAAATTATCCTTGATCAAAAAGAGTTTACAGTTCCAACATCTGGAATATGCAAGTGATCACAATGCAAAGTGAAATGCAATTATTCCAAAACAAATAAAAACAAACGTCATGGGGTTTGGGAAAAGAAGGGACCACACGTGAGCATGAATCAGAAAGTGGTTCATGAAGGAAAAGTAAGATGACACCGATGATGGTGGTGGTGGTCATGACTGGTAGTGGTGGGCTGAGAGGCGAATTCTTGTGGTGGGGCAATCTAAAGAAAAATAATGAGTCGGTTCTGAGCACAATAAAGGTTCAGTTAGGCTGTCCCTTTAGTAGATATTTATCAAATGCCTAATAAACACCAGACACTGGACTTCCTGTCTAAGCTTTCATGGTTGAGCAGAGAAGAAAAGGTAGCCAGAAAAATAACACAATAGGTACGTACTATACTGCACTACAGGGTGGGGGTTAAGAGTAGGCACTCTGTGGTGAGACTGTTTAGGCTGGAACCTACAGACTGTTTATTACCTTGGGCAAGTTACTTGGCCTCTCTTGCTATGGTTTCTTTATCTGTAAAATGGGTCAGTAATGTGCCCACATCACAGGGTATATAAGATGGTGCCTGGGAAACACTTAACGTAGCACAAGATACCCGTATGTGCTCAGTAAATTGTACTGTGAGGCATGTATTTATTTGTTCCTCTCTGAGTATCTGACATCGTGAAAATAGTTTCTTTGAAGCTAAAATTAGGGAGAGAGGGTAAAAGGGAAGGGGGTGGGGGGCTCACGGTGTGTGATCCACCTTTTAGGGATGGGACACAATTATAAGAGGGACTTTAACTAACAAATGCAATCATTGTAATCCGGTTCCTTTGTACCCTCAATGAATCCCCAACAGCAAAAAAAAAAAAAGAAGAAGAAATTAGGGAAGAATCAGCCAAAGATAAAACTTTTCAAAAGTCACTAATACATTTTTACACATTATTTTCCAAAATTGTAGTCTCATTTCTCATTTCCATTAAGCAGTCTATGAAAGTGCTGATCTCACTATGCCCCATAACCTATATGTTATTTAAATTTTAGAAAATTTGGGAGATAAAAAATGGTATATCACTATTTCTTAAACTTCCATATCTTTGATTAGAGTGCGGCTATTTTTTCATGTGCATTAGGTATGTATATTTTTCTTCACATAAAATGATATTTCTGCTTTACAAATGGGAAATTCTGAATTTTGAGAATTTTGGAAACCCTGGTTGCAGAGGTTATACTTAAAGAGTCAGGAAAAATAGAGTCCTTGAAAATTCCTGAGCAGGAGAACAAATTGCTATAATCTTATACTACAGTACACATGGGCTAGTTCATTTCTTATCGTATTTTAGGGAAAGAACAGAAGTAAACCAGAGTAATACTGAGAGAGTGGGTATGGTTTTTGGAGCAGGAATTAATATGGATTAGACCAGAACAAGAGAATAAACAGAAAATTTTGAAATTAAAAAGATAAGTATAAGGAACAAAATAAAGAAAAAAAGGAAAGACAGTGATAAAAACATGATTGTCAGAGCAAGGCAAAGAAAGGAAGGAGCGGAGACATGAGCCCCAACACCTCTTTAAATGAACATGTTTATAGTTTTTTTTATCTTTTCAGCTCTCGCTATTCTGGTTGTGCTGCACAACATGCAAAGATAACAAAGCAGAGAGGAGCAGGTGATGACAAAGCCACAAGTCCCAAAGGTGCTCTGCTCCCAAAACCAAGAGACTCAAGAACCAAGTGCTTCTATCTCTTTCTTGGCCTGGATGCAAAAAAAATACTTTAAGAAAGAATAGCTTCAGAATATTCAGAATAGGGATGCTTCAGACCACATTTTCTTTGGAATGTCCCCTCTTGCTTCTAAGAACAAAAGGGCAACAGAGAAAATAGAGAGTTAAAAATGGGGCCAAGAAGAGGAGTGAATTGGCATCAAGAGCTTCTTCCTCTTACTGACTTCCTGGAGGACTTTTTTTTTTCCCTCAAGAGCGATCATCTGGCCAAACTCTTGCTTACATCTTCCTCACCACTCAATATTTTCTAGACTCCTCCAGACCTCTCTTTTTCCATATCAATTTCACTGCACCTCACCTGTGCCAGGAATCTGCAGGAAAGGTGAGTCACTTTGGGAAAGGGAAAATAGGCAAAAGGAAGAGTTTGCTCTGGAGTATTCTGCAAGACTTATCCACAGAATAAAACCCTGGGAGGAAGCGGACCCCCAGGAGAGCTCCAAGATCCACAATAGCTCAGAAGCACAGCCCTTGATCAAGAGAAGGTGTCACATCATTTGGTGCCTTTCCATCACTGGTACCTGAAGAGTATGGTCAATTTCTCCTCCAAAGACTTAGGATGTGTTAGCCTTTCTCCTTTGTTCCCCTTCTCTAAAGAACACTAATATTCTGAATATATGCATATGCACAGACACTTAAGGTACCATTTCTTTACGGTTCACACGCCCCCTATTCTTGGGCAGTCCTACTGATTTTAGTCCAATCATCAATTCTGAGGCAGACATTGTCCAAAATCTTTTCAAGTTTTTTTTTTTTTTTTTTTTTTTTACAACTCCTGTGCCTTTCTCTCAGTCTCTGAGTTCTTGTGTCTGCCTTGATTGTCAATTACTGTTCTATTCAGATCCATTGAGATTTAAAATCCAGCTTTAACTGGTTTCTCCATCAAGAGAGAAAAATTCACCTTTCGTCCACTCTGTTGCTGACTTGGATAGACCCAGGGAAGGGCCACTTTGTTGCAAAGTGGGGGTTCCACACCTCTGTTCTCCCACCTTCCTGTTCCTCAGTTGTTCTCCTATTCCTGGAGATTAGATATATACTCTTTATTTTTATCTTATCCATGGAATTCTTTTCTATACCACACAGAATGGACTGTCCCACTCGGAATCCCCCTCCAAACCTCAGCTTTTACCCCAGATCTGCTTTTCAAGTTGTTTCTACTGGAGAATGTATTACTCTCTTTGAAAGGTATTCTGGAGAATACAATTTTCTTTGGTCTGATTACGCGATGGTGCAAATTATATAAAATTAGAAAAGTTGCAGGTTATACTTTCCCATAAGCCTGGGGAACATTGAAAATATTGAACAACTGATGTGGCACCTTCAGCAGCCTACCACAACTGGAGGCAGCCTTAGGGATGGAAAAGGGTCTCACAGCCCCTGCTCTGTCAGGCATTATTTAGGTGCTGACTTGTGAGAAAGCTTGGGGGACAAATTGGTGGCACTCACGGGCTTCAGAGCAGCTGCCATTTACCAAACGGTAGAGAAGTAGATCCGTATTTTAACAACTACATAGCAACATAGGTACTTACCAGCTAAACTTCAGTCCAGTAGTTCACCAGGAATGATCTTACTTGATCCCATATCACTTGGCTGAAAATATCTCCCCAGTCCACCCTATTGTAAAATCACCTGAAACCCATTATTTTACATAATCCTGTGTTCATTCTTGGTTTTATACATTAGTTCAAGACCCCTGCTCAGAGATGTTTTGGTCTTTGGGAAATCAATTCATTCTTGAACAAATATTTTCCTTTAATTTCAGGTAGAAATTAACTCCTTCAAGGTTGCCTGAAATTGACTCTGGTGGCCTATCTGCAGATATAACACATCCCATAAGCAGCCTCCTCCCCCTATAGGACCCAACTTAATTTGCCAAGCTGCCTTGCTCCATAAAGTTCATCATTTCTCTTTTTCTCAAAGGATATTACCCAAAACTCAAGTTTTGTTTTGTTTTGTTTCTCTGCTGAGCAGCAGTCCTTAAAAATTAAGCTCAGGGGTGGTGTCCATAGCTCAAGAGGCTAAGTTGCCAGCCACATACACCAGAGCTGGTGGGTTCAAATCCAGCCTGGGCCTGCCAAACAATGACAACTAAAACCAAAAAATAGCCAGGTGTGGTGGCAAGTGCCTGTAGTCCCAGCTACTTGGGAGGCTGAGACAAGAGAATTGCTTAAACCCAGGAGTTTTAGGTTGCTGTGAGCTGTGATGCCATTGCACTCTACCCAGGGTGACAGCTTGAGGCTCTGTCTCAAAAAAAAAAAGAAAAAAATAATGAAGCTCTAGGCTTAGCGCCTGTAGCTCAGAGGTTAGGATGCCAGCCACATCCTCTTTTTCTCAGTGCCAGCACTGGGGCTGGTGGGTTTGAACCTGGCCAGAGCCTGCTAAACAAACAAACAAACAACAACAACAAATAACTAAGCTCTAAAGTGGAATTATCCAACAGATGCAAGCCACGTTTGTAATTTTAAGTTGTCTGGTGGGCATAAGAAAATAAATTATTAAAAAGGTGAGCTTAAATTTTAATCATATATTTTATTTAACTTAATATATCTAAAATTTTATTATTTCAATGTATAATCAACATACAAGCTATTAATAGGATAATTTTTGTGCCTTCGTCCATACAAAGTCCTCAAGTCTCCATGTGCATTTGCACGTGCCACACATCCCAATTCAGACTAGCCACATTTCAAGTGTTCGGTTGCCATATCTGACTACCATACTGGACAGCACAACTGGAACCAGCCTGCCTAGCTCAACTTCTAGCTTTGCCACTTTTTAGCTGCTTGAGCTTACATAAATAACCTTCCTGAACCGTAGTTTCCCTGTTTGTCAAAGGCTGGTAATGATCAAAAACACCTTATAAGATTGTTATGAGAATTCAGTGAGCGGGCACAATTCCTAAAGCAGAATAAAATGTTAACAATTGTTAGCCATTAGTGTTACCATCATTATTTTGCTAATTTTCCTCTTAATATTACTATCCATTTCTCCAACTTATCATTAAATAGCCAAAAGAACAAGTTATCACCCTATCAAGAAAATTCTCTCCCAAGGCACTCGTTTCCTACCCACTTCTTTTTCTTATTTGAAGAAATAATGACCTAACACAGTGTTGTATCTCTAATTAGATGATGCTTGCCCTCGCCTAGAGACCAAAGGTAATCCAAAAGTAACTTTAGCCAAGCATAGCCCAAGTACAGGGACAGTGAAAAGTACAATTTTTATTTACCTGGCAACTAAATCCTTATTTACTAAAGAAATGTTTTTGTTTTTTTTTTAAGTCTCTTCATTTATGTAAGCAATTTCTATGTCTATGCCTGATTCTAGCCAGCGTTTTATAAAGGTTCAGCCAGAGAATAGAATTCACCATGATTTGCCCTCCCAAATATTACAGAATGTTACTCCTTTCAGCAGGTGTCACACCCATCCCCCCATTGAAATGAAATGGCTTCATTTCAACCACAAGGAATAGCAGATGCACAGTGTTTCCCGAAATTTCTTTAAAAACAACCTCATAGATGCCAGGAGCACCGGGAACATTAACAACTGGGGACTTGGGGATTAAGAGGTGGATGTGGCGTGGTGGCAAGAAAAATGTAATGAATCCAGTTCTACCTGGTGCCGAATCACTAACATAGAGCACAGGTTTCTGAAGCTGCATGGAAAGAGAATTTATAAAGAAGAAAGTCAAGAGTCAGAAATAACCTAAGAAGGGGAAAGGAGGGAGGAGGTTTTGGTGGAGGGAGGGTAATGGGTGGGGCCACATCTATGGTGCATGTTAGAATGTGTACAGGCGATTGCACTAATGTACACAGCTACGATTTAACAATAAAAAAAAATTTTTTTTAAAAAGAAATTAAAATTTGT